>BJFM01002294.1:90405-121863 GCA_016586285.1 Arothron firmamentum | reverse complement strand
TGGTTTAATCTCCTCCTCCTCTAAAGAGAAAGTTTCTTCTGCTCAAAGACTCCAGAACTTCTCCAGAGTTTCTATTTACAGTCTTGTGCTGCCTGTTTTGTAGCGCTTGTCATGGTCATATTAATGAGAAGATGCCTCCTCTTTGGAGACTTTCAGTTATCCTCCTTCCTCCTCCAGAGTCTTCTTCGCTTGTCTAAGAGTTGTGTAAATGTTTCTTCTTCACCAATCAGCGATGCCCACTGTACTTGTCCTCAAGGATATTTCGTTTTTGCTAATCTTACCATTTTAGCTATTTTAACATCTTCTCATCCCTCATCTTTTCTTCTCAATCAGCTCTCTGATTGATTCTTTTATTATTGCAGTCTAACAATGACCTTCCACAGTTGTATGAACATCTCCTTGAAGCTCATATTGGTGCTGCAGCTCCAATCCAAATCATCTCCAGAGCTTTAACCTGCTTCACCCGTCACGAGGAACTGAGAGAAGTGATGATTACTCGTGTGAAGGTTGTCACATGACATTCCTTGGTTTTCAGGACCTCTTCCGTCCTTTTCTGGCTTTTCTTTCCACACCGTTGGTAATGCAACCCTCCCTCCGTGGTGCACACGCTGCAGGATGGAGAAGAGTGTTGTGGTTGCTAGGATACAGAGGGAGCAGAAGCATGACTGAAGAATTCCTTCATAATGAATTGTCACACTGTACAACCTTTACATAGGGAGTATTTTTAAAAACATTCCCTCTGCTGTCTGTGTCTCACACGTGTTGTAGCAGATAAAGAGGGACAATCACATCTGTGTGTTCTAATAGATCTCTGTTCCTCTCATCTGTGACCTCCATGAACCACACCCACAGAACCCATCTTGCAAATGATTGCTGTGTTGTATTTCCATCAGGCTGCTGCTAAAGGGCTTCAAGGTTCGCCACCAGCCTGGGACAGAGAGCTGAAGGCTGGCGGCTTGTGTGAGGATAGCAGATCAGTGGAGCTAACTTCACCCTGAGAGGAAAGCCCAGTGAACAGTGTAATAATGTTTGCTTTCATTCACCAGGAGTCAGAGCCCAAACACAACCTTTGCAATTGCAAAATGCTTAAAACAAACACGTCTGTCTGGATCAGCGGCCATACTTTAGATGGGATTTCCTCTCATTTCATGTTTGAAGCGATAAAAAGCCACTTTTTTGGTTCTGCGGCTGAATCGCTATCAGAAAAATGTAGCTTTGTTTTTTCTTTTTTATTCTTCACCAAACGGGCCAAAAAAAACAAAAAACCCAAACCTCCTCCACATCAAATTGAGGACAGATTTCTGCAGGTTTGTACACTTCTGACCCAAATGGCTCGGATATGTCTGAGCCTTCGCTGGTGGATCTTTATTCTTCTGTTCTTCTGTCAGGCTGTCAGCATGCATGTGGATCAGACGTTAACAGGCCTTTTAAAACTAGTGGACTGTAAAGATCTGAACCTGGACTCGCCCACAACAGAGCGTTCATGTTGTCTGTGAATCTTTTCTGTTTTATACTTTGTGTGCACCACCCGACCACCAGCCTGAAAACCAAGCCTTCACCCTCAAACAGGCCTTTGAAGTTTTGAGGGCCAGCCGAAACGTCCTTGCTTATCAAGAATGTCCTCACTTTGTTAGTAGAATGAGGATTTTAGTGCTCAATATCTAGCAAGTATAAACACACACACACACACACACACACACACACACACACACACACACACACACACACACACACACACACACACACACACACAGTGATATCTTATGCAGCTAATAGCCGAAAGATTTCCCACTAAAGAGCGAAAAGTCAGACTGGGTGATTCATCAGTGACTGTCTGTCAGTCCTCTTCTCTCAGTCTCTCCATTTTTCACGCCTGCCTTCACCTTCCTTTACCCCCTCTTCTGCCTTGGTGCACAATGTGATTGCGACACCTCCATAAATCAGGACGGATGATAATGAGAGCCGGTCCTCTTAGTTCAGCGGGCCAACAGCCAGCCTGCAGGTGGCTGTGACATCATCCAACAGAGGGCAAGAAGTCTGACGCCGAGGCAGACTCATATTACAAATATGCGTATCTGGATGAAATTAGTTATTGTCCAACTTTTATTTTTAAACCAATTTTCGTTCTTCTTTTCATATCATTATAAACTAATCTACCTCTCCTAAATCAGACTCAACAGAGCGCTAAAGAAAACAGGAATATACTTTGTTGAGGAAAGAAAAAAGCACATTTGTTGATTGACAGAATATGGACACGCTAACATGAGTACAAATTTAAAATGTGCATGTTTTTATTTTTGCAAATGAAACCAAACTTCTAAATGTCAAAACAAGAAGCTGAAATAATCAGAAAACAGGACATGTCTGCTCAGACGTTTCATTCCTGAGGACCTGACAGAATCATCCAGAATCACAGATTGAAATCCATATTTCCAAGTAGCCGATGTGTTTACTTTTTTATTCATGGACCTGAAAGCGTAAATTCAAATGGGAACAATAAATGTGATTGAGGTGATAGCCTGTCATCACTATGAGTATCATCACTTTGAAATATGTGCTTTGAAATGTCACAGGAACTATTCGTGATGAGACGGTAGCGATAGTACAGGTTCCCTCTGGTGCTACAACGTGTTTGGAACAACTATTCAAGAATTCAGTAGTGACCTCAGGCCTGTGATTTGTGTCCGAATGAGACAAGTGCTTAGCCAACATATCACATCTCTCTGTCAACGACTTCCAAATTTCTGTTACAGCTAATCCAAATCACTTCAATCACATCTCAGTTTACCTTGTTCTGCAGCGCTTCACCTTCTTCCATAACAAGAAATTCCCAAAACTAGAAATGCTCTTTCGAAATTATAAGCGACCACAAAAAAGGAAAAGAAAACCCAAACACACTCACCCCGTGTTCTTCCCTCCTCTCTGCATGTCTTCTTTACTTTAGATCTGCAAAACAACAATGTCTGAATGGATAAAGATAACAGACAGTAGCCTCGGTGCTACTGTCAACTGACCGTGCTGATGCACTTTCATGCTCGTGTACTCTCTCGTCCAGTGATATTGAGCCCATGGTACACATGTGTTTGGGGCAATGCTGCTGTGGAGCTCCTTGATTCCTACCAGTGTGCTGTGAGCCAGTGAGCGGTGTGTTTGCTGCCGCCCACTGGAGCGCTGTGCCAAAAAAAACGGCCATCTTGGTGCAGTGGCACTTGAGCCTCACTGCATTATGTCTATAGATGACATGTCAACACAATAAAAGGGATCATAAACCCCTCAATCATCAAGTCCTTTCAGTTGTTTCAAAAGCTCATCTGCTGATAACATTGATGAGAATTTGTATTTGGGTAGTAAAAGCAGCATTTTTAAAATGTCCAAGAACATTTATGTAACTATTTCTATGATTGTTGATGTCATAACACATGAAACTGATCAATTACAGAAAATTGAATGTGAATACGTTATCTGTTTGCTGTCTTCCACCCACACTGAGACAGCCCCAGTGCTGATTTTACTAAAAATATCAGTGTGAGACAAGTGGAATATGTTTAAAACCCAAAGATGCTGCTCATGCATCCCTGAATACATCCCAGATGTCTTTAGAAGACCGTTGATGCACTGTCAGCGGTATTTCATAAGAGACTGGATGTATAATGACCAGAGTGTGCAGAGACATGCAGGAGAACAAGGAGGGAGGGACGTCTCACTGATAAGCTAATATGTCAATAGGGCCAAGACTCCTTGACAGATGCCTCAGTCAGGCCTGCTCAAGCATGCAGGAGCCCATCAGTATCATCTCTACACGACTCTCTTAATCTGTATATACAAAACTGAGTGCCTGTTTGGACCGCCGACTGTCCAATGTGGCTTGTCGTCCTTTCACTGGCAAACATGCACTTGGGGTCGACGGAGAGTGGCGCTCACAGGCACATGATGACCGGAGGCAACACATGAGCCCATATGTAACACATATACAGGTTCATTCTTCCATACATAGACTTTTTAAAGGCATCAATGCTTTAGGTTATTGCATAAAGTTGCAGTGTTCAAGAACTGCACTGACTTGCAAATGAAAAACACTTTTACTTTAAAACCCCTCGACAGGCTGGTTTGCGCTAAGCTGAGGTTGTCTTACATACATAAGCTTTCAGCCCCTCAGGAGACTGAAAAAACTCCGGTTTTCAACCTGACACATGAATTATTCTTTGATGGATTTACTGTTCGTGTTAAATCACTGAACTTAAAAGTGGGAAAATCCAAATGTAGACCTAAAGCCATTGAGTTTTAACAAGCTAATGCTGAATGATTTAGGAAAGAGTGACAAAGCTGTCAAAAGATTGGGCATATATTTGACTTTCTGGACTGGATGGACCATGCACAAAGATTAACCACTCAAATTCTGCTGCGATGCAGTGATAGAAAATGCTTGCGTCTGGCTGAGCTTTCCACAGAATACATAGTGGCAGATATGCAGGGCTAGCGTGGCTGCCTACTCTGCGTGTGCTCCATGAGCTCCCATCAGTTCTGGGTTGCAGACGTTGCCCGTAAATGGGATTTCTCTGCAGAGATGTTGCAAACCAAAGAGGCTGCTGCTGAAGCTGCTCATGGCTGTTAGCTGAAGCAAACATCAAAATAATATGAAAAACAGGAAACTGTAGGAGGTGCCTGTTCTATATCTACATGGCCTATATGCACGGCTACTGATTTAAAAGCCTCGCGTGTTGCATTTACAAGCATATTTGCATTCTGCCATCTTGTTGGATGGGTCAGATTCTCTGTGAATCCAACCATCCAGAGAATCCTTGAATCCTGGAGGCAGAGGAAGATGCTTCCAGGCCAGCTTTTCAAAGCATTCATGAACCCCCCCCCACCCACCCACCACCACCACCACCACACACACACACACACACACACACACACACACACACACACACACACACACACACATACACACAGAGGTAATGCTTCTTGACGTGTGATGGCTTTTTAGGTGTCGTAGGATGAGAGTGGTTGTCTGCGGCTGAAGGTCGCTCTTCGAACTCGACTCCCACGTCACACAGAGATGATAATAATGACGAATGAATATTTTGGAAACGTTAAGTCACTGTCTTGTGATTTATAATGGCGTGCTTTTCCTTTGCGTCAACGTCAGTGTAATACTTGTAGGACAGCGTGAGCATGTTTGTGGGTTGCCGCCTTTGAAATCATTAAATCCCCCACAGTGGTGTCATGGTAACACACTAACATGGCTTTCTTACTACATCAGCGATTCTTCTGGGAAAATACCTTGGTTGCCTGGTTACAGGACTGAGTTTGACTAGTATGAGGTCAGATTTCACCAGACTGATCATTTTATTTTGATCGTGTTACCAAAATAAGGTATTAAAATCGTTGATGCTCTGGAGGAAGTGCTATTTTAATGCCTGTTTATTGTTCCGAGTGACCTGTACTTTTATTGACCATCTATTGATCGTTCCCAGTAAAGTCTTAATTAGGCTTTTGTCTCACCGGTGGTGTTCTTCCTAACTTGGAGCAGGTAGGTAGAACAAATCAGCTGATCTTTGCAGTAAATTGAAAGTCATTGGGCGATGAAAAATCCTCCTAAATAAAGTTCTTGTGTGTTCACACCTGTGCTGTCACATACTGCTCACTCCACATCTTTTTATAACCTTGTACGCTTGAATGGAGACACAGCATTCTTGTAAAAAAGAGAAGAAGAACATCCTGAGCACTAGCTAATTAGCACCTGCATATCTGCCGCAATGTATAAACTTGGCAAAACGAGGAGGTGAGAGAGAAGGTGAGAGTAATAGGGAGCTGGGCTTACAGGGGAACGTGTGAGAGAGGTGCTGATATGGAAATGCAGACTTTAATTATAGATGAATACATTGACTACATTATCAGATCAAGGCGAAGGTTCTGCTCTCATATGGCTGATCCTGCAGGGACCCTGCAGATGCCTTCGCTTTTGTGGGTTTACTGACGAACCAACAGCGGCTCTACCCAACCGGAGGGAGCGCAATAAAATCATTCTGGCATTTGATTTATTGATCTATAGCCAGCTGATTACTGCAGCTAATATTATTAGAAGTCTGGATAAATTCTTTAGTGCACAGTTTGATATTAATAGAACAAATTCTGCTGGTTCTTTTCATTCATTTCTCCCATCAGCAGTATATATCTTCTATAAACTTGTTAAACAGTAGGCAGTTGCTTGGAAACCCTATCTGCATTTCTAGTTAATTAAATGAAAATAACCTTTACAGATGTCATTGTACCAAAAAAGAACATAAGAGATGAAACATAAAACGTAAAACCTACACCTCGTTGTGTATCAGTTTATTATTACATCGAAAATTCACTTGTCAGTTTGCTCAGTTTTCAGTCATACTTTTAGAGCTGTATACTGTATATAAGGATGGATATTTTTTGGAGGAAACAGGCTGCCTAACATAAGTTCCTGGTCTGAGAGTGTGAAGTGATTAGAAAGTCTTGAAGAGGACGTTCATGGTCTATGTATGGTGTATATGGGTGGTAATTTTGGTGACCGAGCATTTTATGCACAGCTGAAACTCCAGATGTACTTTAAAAATGAAGGAAACAAGTGCTTACAACAGCAGCGGTGTTCTGTTAATTGCACTGAGATCTTTAAGTTTGCAAATTGAGGTTTCGACTGGATTCAAGTGGATTCAAGGCTGTGCGTTGAAAAATGCATTCAGTGCTACAGTAGATCTAATCCTCTCTGAAGATGCATTCCTACCAGCAGAGGTAGAGACACATTTATTCCTCGTGTCTACAGCTTTGTCCGTTTGGTGGTCAACCTGACTGGCCCATTCGTGCATCCACTGAGAAATAGCTGAAAGCGGCTGGTCAGAGATCAATACAGCCTTCACACAGGGAAATCCAAGAGTGCTTTAAATGTAGCAATAATAAACTAATAAAGCCGATTACTTTGGCCATGTGGAACTACACTGTAGGGAATGGGAAGTAAAGACTAATTAAACCAATAAATTCTCCGCGGAGACCGCGGAGCTGCTGGATGGACTGGCTGTGTGTGGTTCAGCCGAGCAGCCGAGCAGGCCTGATAAAACCCTTGAGGGCAGAGTTCCGAATAAAGTTCAAGGGGCACACAGTCACCTCTGGAGTGTGTGCCGGCACAGCCCAACTGAAAGACAAAAAGAAAGAGAAGTAAGTTTTGCTACAAGAGTGCATGGCAGCAATCCTGCGACAGCGCGGAGGCAATAACCGTCGCGCAGCTATGTGATGGGAGGACAGGAGAGGGCGGCGTGGGGGGGCGACATTTTATGACCCATGCAGACTGTCAGCAGCAACAATCCTTTAAAAGAGCCCTTTGATTCATCGGCTGGCCTGCCCTTGTCTCCCTCTACCCACGAGCAAGGTCAGAGAGTGGCGACGGGCAGCAGCTGATGGCTTTCACACTCGATGCTCCTGTTAGGTTGTGTTGGTTTTCCCCTTGATGTCAGGATCAGAAAAGACTGAAAAAGAAAACAAAGTAAAATGAGTCAGGAGGCCAAGGGTGCTGCCGATCTAATGAGACCTCTAATTAACTGTGATTAGAGGAAGCAGGAAAACATCGTGGCCTGTCGCCGATGATGAGGAGAGAGACAAACACTGGCACGCTGCGGACCGAAGCCCGAGGCCCGCATCTATCAACCTCCTGAAGAGAGGAAACCAAACCCACTTACAGCAGTAATCCGGTTTAAAATCATCCCAGACCACTTCCTGCCTGCATTCTGCCGACTCCTGGGAGAATCTGAACCTTCCTTTCTTACTCCCCGCGTATTGATGGTGGTTTGGAGGCTAAAGGTGCATCATTTTGTTTGAATGAGAATAATGTTCCACATGTACCAGCAGCTTTGTATGGACATGCATGATGCATGGTGCGCATTCTCCATGTCAGTAATAACATTGATATTCAGCTTGTTTTACAGTGCTGTGATGTCATCATGCTATTTTAAGCCGCTGCATGCAGCTGACGCTCATGTCATCCATGTTGGCTTGTTTTTTTGTTTTGTTTTTTTATTTTGTGGCACGCCTATAAGCAAATACAAGTTTTGTTACCAGCGAAGAAGAGTGTTCTGAAACTTGAACAGCAGTCATCGTTTCATCGCAGAGGGCAGCGACTCCGATGTTTGTCGATGTTTGCGCCAATGCTAACATCACCTGCGTTTTATTAATCTCCTGTTGTTTCTCTCTGGTCCCTGTTTAGAATCACAGTGCACACTGTGTGGTGAACCAGAAGGTGAGTGGGCTTCTCCATTCCCAAATAGTTCTTGTCATCGTCATCTCCCGCTTTGTTGTTCTGCTTTCCAGGGAGGGCGGGAAGCAGGAAAGGGGGACGGGGGGGTGAGGACACTGTGGTGCAGACGTGTTGTTCTTCAGTCTTCAGGCCAGCAAAGCAGCAGTGTGAGCCAGCCTTCAGGTTAGAGGAAAGGCCTCATCCTTATTGACGTCCAGCACTGCAAAACATCCATCCTGTCCTGTGCGTTTAACCTGGCGCAGCGGCAGGTTGGCGGGCGGCCATCTTTACATGTTTACTGTATGTTCTGACTGACAGCCTGAAGGCTCAAGAGCCCAAACTCAGAGTGCTGACTCACCGCACTGCTGCTGCACATGTCACCGAATGTCACATTGTGCTTCATGGGTCCACTCGCTCGTGCACGTGTGTGTGTTTGTGCATTCATGTGTGTGCAACATGCTCTGGATGCTTTGATTAGCAGAAAGCTGAGGAGCGCTGAAGCTAACGCGAGTGCTTTTGTCATTCTGCTGCTGCTGTCTCATTCTCACTCATCAGACACAGATCTTCTGCATGAATGCTACCCTCTGCACCGTGTTATTGCAAGAGCTTTCCCTTTCTTTATAATTTAAGAGGGGAGCTCTGCTTTTTTGAATAATTACCTTTGCTGCAGTCCAATTTCCTCTTTGCATACTGATCACACTGATATTTCAGATCATCAAACTCAAACTAAATTGTTACACAAGACAAACATGAGTCTTACTCACACAAAATACAAGTTTGAATTTTAGCATAACTGCTGGTTACTTGCACATGTTGCGGTGTTTTATATAAAAACTGCTGTCGGTGGGAAACAAATGCTCTTGGTCTGAAATTGCCTGTAAACACAACAGAAGCTGACGGCTTTCTGTCCTCAAGCGTAAGGAGTGAATCTATGATCCCCAGAAACATGCAGGGTGACAGATATGACATTTCCCCGTGGACCTAACCTTCTCTAGGAATCAGCCATGTGCCTCTTGAGCCAATACGCATTATTCCGTGTCTCAGAAATCCATGGAGCTCCCCCTGCTCCGTTTGATTGGATTAAGACATAATCAAATCGAGCATGATAACTGTGTCCCTGTGACTTTCTCTGTGACATGGGCGGGGCCCCAAGGGAAGGACGGTGAACGTGTGCATGTGTGCATACTTCTGTTTTTAAGGCGCACTAACATGTTCAGATGGAAGAGCCACTGACATTGTCATGCACCCGGGCCTCTTCAGATGAAATCATCTTCAGACAATGACCAACAGTTATTATTGTAATAGATTTATTCTTTCATTTATTTCTTGATAAACCCCAAAACATCTTTCCATCTGCTTGAGTCCACTTAGGAGCCTCCTCTCGTCTTCTCCTGCAGTGGCTATGGCTCTCCAGTCTTTGGTCACATGGTGGTTTCATGTGACCGACCTCCTCGGTATAAAAAAAATGTCGCTGTTATGAAGACAAGCTGTTTCAGTTTTAGTTGACTCTTTGTCCTTTATCATGTGTTGGATGGTGGGGGAATGGTGGGGGGCTACTTCCCTGGCTGAAAACACGCTGTCACGCTGTCCTTACAGGCCATCTAGTGGAAGCACTCGGAGCTTCCACAAAGGGCTCGGACCATCGTCTGAGCTTCTCCTCTCAGAGGACAACCAGCACTGCTTTAAACAAGCTCTGGACTCAGAGGAGAAGAGAGCGACTGACTGCAGCCTGGTTGGTGAAATCAGTGTGGGTTTGCAACCAGAGCAGCCTGCCGTAGAGATGTGACAGGTCTCTTCTGCTTCTGGTCACATGGCTCAGCCAAACATGTTCGGAATGATAAACGAAATTCCTCCATGCAGCTCACCCAGCAGCCCTTTTTGCAGCGTCTCTCTGCAGCCCAGGTTGTCTCTGCCATGAACAGATGCTCTGCAGACGTCTTAAAAAAGACTTCTGAAATTCATCCACAAAGCTTGGTCCGCTCACTCCGCAGGGCCGACAGGCCTGTCCACAGAGCCAACATTCTTCTGATGCTGCTCCAGCACGCTCTGCCTCGGCATCATGGTTTCTGCTCATCATCCTGCCTCTGAGAAAGAAGGTGGGCTCATTTCTTGAATTCTGATTCCACGTCGATTCCGTACAACATAAAGTAGCTCAACCAGCTCGTGCACATATGCTATGTGTTCTGTCCGACCTAGTCTCCACCTCTCCCTACCTGGTTCCTATCTACCTGATTACACGACCTCGGATCTGTTTTCTTCGTGGATTATCGAAGGGTGGATTACTTCTCCGTGGGAATTATGACGAGGATTTTGCTGTGTTGGGATCTGCTTCCGCTTCTAACAACGTTTTAGTGTGTCCTTCATTCCTGGGAACACGTCTTGTCCAACAAAATTTTTCTTCCAATTCCACCCCTGTTTGTGCTGCAGCTGGATCCAGCCTCATCACCAACAAATGACGTGTCACAGTTTATGTTCCGAGAGGACAAATCTTTGGCCTCCAGTGTTATTCAGCCGGACTGGTCTGACTGTCCGTGGGTCGTTTCTATCAGACATGACTCTTTGTGTTGAGGGAAGATCACAGAAAGACAAAAAAACATGCACCTTTACACAGTTGTTCTTCTTATTTTCATAAATCTGGGACAACAAGTAAAGCTGGAACCCTCAAACAAACAAATCCTAATCCTTTTATAAAAATATTAACTTGAATGTGGGGGTCTTCTGGGTGCAGCTATTATTGGCCTGTGCAGTTGTGAAGAAGGAAAGAAGCACAGCTGCTTTGTAAACATTCTGAGCAACTCTTGAGGAATACTTAAATTGAAATTTTGAAATTTTCTGGAGCAGCTCAAAAAGTCAGAGGTTAATTTTTGTTAATGGCACCACCCCCCCCAGCTCTTCCTTGTTTGGTTCAGTGAAACGGACCATTCACAACCCTGCAAGCACGCGTGAGGAAAAAGCTGTGGAGAACATGCAGTCTGACTTACTGCTCTCTGCTTAGGGGAAAGAAATTGGCTTTTTTAACAGCTGCCATTGTGGACAAGGACACTGAGGACACTTTCTTTGAATGGGCAACCATAAACATAAACATTATTGGAGAAGTTTATCAGACTGGACTCACCTTGAATGACACATTAGAACTTTGGACCTCAAGACTGAAATGATCACACCTAGAGAATACATAATCAAACTAATGAAAATTCAAATAACTCTAGTCAAGGTCTAGCATGTGGCTTCAGTCTCATTTCTCTTCCGGGGGCAAAGAAAGCACAGCTGCTTTTGTGTCAGAACGAGAGCCCTGTCCTTCAGCAACGCTGCCCGACAGCAGGCGCTAAATTGAGAAGGAGCGTTGAATCATTAACTACACCTTCACCTCGACCCTGAACCTTGTGGCGAGGGTCAGAAAGAGGGAAAATAGTTGAGAGGAATGGGGTGATGCAGAGGTGAGGCGTGTGGGATGCATGAAGGAGAGAGGGGGGAAAACATGAATGTGGCCAAGGCTGCCTCATAAAAACTACCTTCAACTGTCACTAATTTGTAATATAAATTAAAGCTCAGCCTTGGGTTCATGTTAATTAGCTTATTTTACTTTTTTATTGACAAATCAGGTGAATGCTGATGCTGCAGATGCTGCTGTACAGGCCAAATGATTGTATTTGCAGCACAATTTTTATAAATGTTTTTCTGCAGACAGACTTAAAGGTTTTTCAATGCTTTATATTAAATCTGTTTTTTGACCTTGATAACATACCGATATGGTGAGTTATTACCTCCACCAAGAAGTTTATGCGACAGTCGGAGTTTGTCTGTTACTGTGTTTGTGAAGAAAATAACTAGAAAACTTATGAACATATTTTTAGGACATTTTCAGGAAATGACAATAATGGGCTAAAGAAGGATGATTACATTTTGGTGATTTTCTGGATTCTGGAGAGACTTTGATCCTTCCTTTGACCTTTGATCTTCTGTCTTCCTGTGATGCACCAAAAACATCTTCGGAAAGAAAGATGACACTGCAAACCAGAAGAAGTTATTGGTTGTACCAAGAGAAAGGGAGGCCTGCTGCAAAAAGTGCAGGATCAAGTGTTGAAAACCAAATTAGACGAACTACAAGCAATACACCAACCCAAAACTATCGAAATTATCAACCTGGTACAAAAAAGTCAAAACCATTAAAACGATCTCCAAGTCTCCAAACAAGGATTTCTCGGCTATTAGATAATATTGCTGTAATGAGGCCATCCATATTCTTCTCTTCATTGTTGCTGGATGATGCTAGAAGCAGTTTCTGTTGTTTTATACTCTAAACGTGTGACTGTTAGCTGCTGATGTGACTCTACAGCACACACACACACCCACCCACCATATTCATTCCGTTTATGTATTCATGCTCACAGGCATGTCTACCGAAGAGTGGGTGTATCATGTTGCAGCTATAGGTAATGTCATTAGGCCCTAATGCATATTCGCCACATGCTCACTAACGGCGTCCCATATTGAACAGGGCAGCATGGATTTTTCATTTTCAGAAACCCAGTTATGTTGCATGTTGACTAGACGGATGGGATCAGTGCCAGACCGCCGGTCAAGGTCGATGTCCGACAGGAGGGTGCCGGTGCCATGTACTCTACAACACAGAGACCCCTCGCTTCATTTCAGTATGATGAAACTTTATAGCACTCAGCTGCTGCTGCTCAAAGCACTAGATCTAAACCTGGCACTGATGTGGTTGCAGAAATAAGCGACATGCGCTCGCATCGCGCAGTTTGATGGAGGGACTACTTTCCTTTTCACATTGCAGGATGAGGGACAGCGGAGGCTCACATCACATTTTGTTAAGAATGCTCACGTCCCGACCTGTCTCGAGTGTTAGCTCCTCATCCAGGAATGGATGCACACGACTGCACCACAGTTCTGTTCTATTCTACTGATGACAGCGAGTATGTACGGGGAGTGTGCTCCGCTTTACAAGTAACCAAAAAGCCCGAATTGCACTTGAAAATGAAATTGTTAAGGCTCACTGCTGTACGTAAAGGTCAGACGGGGTTTAAAGTGAGGTAGTGACACTGTTGAGTGGAGCAGCTGCTCTAATGGCTGAACTGGGACAAGAAGAAAAGAGCAATTATAAAACAATAACACTGAAATTTAATTGTGATACCAAACCATACTGGGAGATGGAAGTACTGATGCTCTAAGTAAAAAAAAACAAGCAAATGAACAAACAAGCAAGTGCAGTATTCTGTGCAGAGCTGTAATCCCAATCTAAAAAAACCGAGATGACAGATCAGCTGTTTCCTGTGAGGAAAATCTATATGAGAGGGAACGGAAAGATGGATGAGAAGAAGAACATGCTTCTGAAGATTGCCTGCAGCTGCCCAGTGATGTGGGATAAAAGAAACATTCTATTTCAACAGCGAGCGTTTTCCTCCTTCACTGAGCCGTGGTAAACAGTCTCCTGAGCGTTTCCTCAAATAACAAAAGTTGTCCTCTCAGCTTTTAATTTTCTCCCTGAATCAAAGACAAGTACAGAATACCCAAACCCACCACTTTCTTTTATTCTGCCCACAGCTTTAAACCCTCTGCTGGAACCCAGGCTGGTGATATATCTGTTCTGGAGATGGAAACAAAAACCAAATTTCCCCCTTACTCACACTCTGCTGCTGTTATTCTCCCCCTCCTATCTCACGAGGAACGCAAAAATCATTCTCTGGAATAAACGAGAGGACAAACACAGACTGTGGGAGATGCACATCGGCCCCATCGGTTCGAATCGGAGGTGATTTGTGTCCTTATCTGTCAGGCATTACCTGGGTGCTCCCAATCAGGCTGCAGTCAAGAGCGGGGGCCCCGGGTTCCTCCCAGGTGAGCGGCTGTCCTGGTCTGGCTCTAATGACTGCATACAGAGAAGCTTTGCCCAGCATCCTGAGACGGCAAGAGACGTTTGACATCACCCTGCAAAGGACAGCAGCAGAAGCACTGGGAAAGGTTTTAAACAAACCGAGGGCGGAGTTGCAGCTAGTCTTCTTTTTTTTTATTTTTTGGACTGGAGGTTAATAATAAGGTCAGGTGACCATATTTCATGGTTGAACTTGTTTGGAGAGGAAGCTCTCTTTGCTGAAACAGTGACTTTTTGAGGCAGGTGGTTAGCCTCCTCTATGCTTTGTGCATGCATTGTTTACAGTCATAATAGTGAATTATTTAATTTATCACCCCCAATAAATGCTGACTCTGGTCCTAATAAATAGAAACATGTAGATTAGGTAAAATGTATTCAAACAATGTGTGTGCAGGCAAGTTATGTTTAACAGCCACTGCTGCGTCTTTGTGATTATTTCACACCATTTATTCAGCTCTTCTCTCTTCTTTACTTGCTCTTTCTCTTCTTTCCTCACTCAAAACGATTAGAACCAGTAATATTATTACACATCCATCAGTTTTACACGTTTCCTCCTCTTCATATTTTGGCCCCATCCAGCTCGTGCTCTCTGTGGTCTGTGCAGCATCAGTGCTTCCTCTCAGTGGTCTGAGAAACCCCAAACCTGACCCCCCAGTGAGCCCAGCTCCAGCTGGGGTTGGACTCCAGGTTGGACTTCGGCCCCTGCACTGCTCTGATGTTCCTGCATAAGAACCAGTTACTCTAATTAGGCTGACCTGCTCCTCCGTCGGTCTTCTTCGCTTAGTCAGCCCTGCTCTTTGTGATCACTGGCCTCCTATAAACAGGGCCCCAAAGAAATTAATCATTGTTCAGTGGTATTATGGTGCCAGAGCACAGCAAGTCCCCCATATGTAATCCCAACCTTGATTCTCGATTCCAATCAAAGTTTATTGCCTCGCTTTTATCCACGGAGCGCCTGCAGATGCAGATGCTCGGCCATCCAAGCGTTAGACAGGTGCAGACACATGAGATGATGCACTGACTCGCCGCTGGCTCGCAAACCCACAGCTGCTATGTTTAGGCTCAGACTGCTGCTGAGGACGGATTCAGAGGGCACCAGACTGATGGATGCTGTCAGCGGGGTGAATCATGAGCGCTGCTCTTCACACCCATCTGAATCTCCACGTGATGTCCCGGAACCTGCAGCCTTTCTGTCTCGAGCTGTCCTCTTCTCGCCGGAGTCTTTTATTTTCATTTGTAGACTGAAGCAGGCCACCGTTGTTAGGGTCTGACATAGAGGAGCTCATAAAGCAACAGGCAACAGTAGCTCAATTACAGAGTGCCGCCCGCTTAGGGCAATCATTTTTTTATATTCACGATTACCATCAATTATTTATTTTATCCACAAAGTTGCATAAAATAAGCATGAATCTGAGTCTGACGTCATCGTATTGCACCAGCAGCGGCACGTACCGTGGCACCGCTGTGGGTGCATTTTGTCTTTAAGCCTAACGATAAAGGAGAGCCCAGTAACGTGGAGGAAGCGACCTGTAAAATTTGCCGTGTAAGAAAGTGCCAGTTCATAGCACTAAGGCAACAAATCTGAAACAACGTCTACAGACCCACCGTCCACAGCAATACGCCAAACTATTTCATGATGTTCAAAAAGTCATTAATTGCTCTTTTCATTAAGGTGTTCCGTACAGTACAGACTGTGTTTTAAAGCTCATTACACTATGATAGTAGAATTTTAAAAAATAGACAATATAGTCGTCAATCGCAATTATTTTTCCGACAATTAATCGTCTCTAGACATTCCTAATCGCGACAGCCCTACGCCCGCTTTATTGTGCCGCATTGTTTACAAGTCGATACTCTCTGGTGGGAGGTCAAAGGCAGACGCAGGCGCTGTGAGTACGAGGCCCTCCATTCCTCCGTCTAAAGGTGGAACACGCCGAGGCTCCTCACCAAAAACGGCATGATTTGCTCGTAAATTGGCTTTTGTCACACACAGGAGGGTGGCGGTTGAGTCCTCATCAACATGACTCGTCAGCACTTCTGTTGCCTCTGACGTGGAAAAGATCAGTCTGAACGCTGGAAGGTCAGCTGTGGAAATAGATGCCATTTCATCTGCCCCGTATCGCTCGGTCCCCTGCTGTCGCCGTGCTGCGCTATGTGATGAAACCATTTGGTTTGAGTCATATTATCCTCAGTAATCAAAGTAATGAGGATTTTCTAACAACAGAAACATTTTGGCAGCGCGTCACCCGGGTCTTCCGTGCTGTGCACTGTTTTGCTAATGACAGTAAGCGAACCTCCCGGCTCAGGTGACAACCCACAACATCTGCCCAGGTGCACCAGACACAAACGTCCGCCCTTAATGAAGTGTTTGACCACGTGCACACCTGCTCCGTGGAAATGTGGGATCTGCTTGTTCCGTAACTGCTCTGTCTGCTGCTCCGTTTTGCGATTAACCTCGGCGCAGCTCAGGTGAACAGTAGATGAGTTGAGGAAGTGGGACAGATTTTCCCACCGGCTCAGAACTCATTCCCTCCAGCTGGCCTGAGAACCAACAGCGACACAACACACACATGCTCAGAGGACCCCAAGTTAAGCAGGGAAGATGTTGCCGTGCAAACGAGATCATTACAAACGTTATCACTATGACAAAACCAGATCCTGCTGGAAAAACATAATAATTCAGACCAATAACCACCTGCAGTCTTTAATTCCATGTCATTACTGCTTTTATTCATGCTGAGCTGTCATTGCGCACTAATATACCATTAACAACTGTCCCTTTTTATATACATCAGCTACATTACGTCCAAAACTTCATCATTCCCACTCAAAATGACACCTCTCTCTTCCTCAGGCAAACACCCTGAAAGATACGGAGGCATTTGTCATCCAAAAATAAACATATCTCATCTTGGTTTGGAAGCAGAAACACACTCCCAAAGAGCATGAACAAGGAGGAGAGGAAGGATGCTCACAGTGCAAGACTGCTAGAAATGGGGGTGTTGGTGTTTTCTGCAACATTTCTGAAAAAATTGCATTTCTGTCAGCTCGGGCAGTCCCCGTTTGAGTCACCCAGGCGTGAATCTTATTGGCTGATAAGTGGCTCTTCTTCCCCAACAAGATATGGATTAAAAGGGTTCAGAAATTATTAATTGGTGACACAGTTTAGAAAATCTCCCAGTAACAGCCGCAGTGTTTTGGAACGCTAACGATGATCTGAATCATTCCCGAAATGCCACCCTTGCTTCGCATTATTAGTCCTGGCAAGTGCATCAGAAAGCAGGAGTCTCTGCAGCTTTTGGAGTCACCGAGTGCGTTTCGTCACTTCCCGTGGCTAAATCTCCCTCTTTTTCTTCGGATTGGAGCCCAATAACCGGCGTCGTTCTGATGTGGCAATAATCCAAGATCAGAGGGGTTAATAGTGTGTGCTCTGTTGCAACCCTAGAGGTCCCCGGCCTCCCTGAAGGGTCCTGCTAACGACGCCATGTCTGAGTTTAATGTGGAGCACAGGAAACATTAATTCTTCACACAGCCTTAGTGGAGGTCGTTTTGGGTTAATGGTGGCTAAAAGCTGGGCTTTGGAGACCTGGATGATGGATGCAAGCCATGGCCCATAACTTGTCATCAGATATGTTTCAGTGTGATGTAATACACCTTGTTATTTGCTATTTAATTCCATTTCTTATAGCAGACAGGTCTTGGATTAGGTGTCAAGATTTTTCTTTCTAAAATCACTGATTTTTTTTTTTTTTTTTTTTTATCACAGCAGGCTCGATGTCTTAGAAAGTGTTTTCAAAGATCATGCAACACTTAATGTGTCGGCCAGCTTCGCTTGACTCTTCATTCTGAAAGCCAAGTCCATCTCTGTCAGTTTTAAGTGCACTTCGGTGTAGATAATGCAACCTGCTGCACGTCACCGTAGACCTCTCCAATCTAGGAAAATGTCCACTGAGACACAACTTTTCTGAAGTGCAGCCACTGCACTCTGGCAGAGCCTTGAACCAACACTGGTGACAAAACGAGGCCTTCTGTCCTGACGGCAGACACTCTGTTACTCCTTGGTACTAAACGTTTCATGTGTGGGGACACTGGCTGGCTTCTTTTCATGACTGTGGACAGTACAGTCTTATAAGATGTCACTTTTGTGACCTTGCTAATGTGTCCATGTGGTGTCTCTTTCATAGGACCTAAACATGCAGGAACCTGAGAGACCCAAGACCCTGTTACAATAGACTCTTCCTCCATCCATTTGTTAGAGCGGGAGATTGTGTTGCATAGGAGGCTAGATTAAAAACTAAAGTTATTTCGAGACCCAAACAGTCCAGCGGAGAGTCTGCAGCACAGGATCAAGCTCCTCCTCCAACAGTGGTGGCAGCTTTTCTCCACAAAAAAAAAGCATTTTTGAGGTCAACGTTCTATTACAAGAAAACTTTATGTCATTTAATGAGCATTATCAAAGTCCATGAAAAGTAATAGTTTAATTTAGGCTCTTAAAAGTCTACTAAAGATGTGGAATATTGAATTCTTAGTGGTTTCCCAAACAATGACTATTTGCCTTTGAGTGAAATGTCAAAGTGTTGCATTAATAGTCAAAATGCATTCACTCCCCTTTTAAAATGAGCAGTAATTTCATTTGAACTCATATTTAAAGGAATTCAGCTGTAACCTGCTTGTCAGGGTGAGTCCTGCATCAAAGAGGAAGTTCTGCTCATCCATTCTCCCTGCAGAATGGACGGCTGTTGCGGAATGTGCGGAGCAGCTGAGGACAAGGTGTCCTAACTCTTATTATTGACTCACTGCACACTTATCTGCTGACCCTGAAGTGTGTCTGTATGCTTATGGGAAAACCCATAAGCGCTTTAATTAGTCCCAGAACCATTTAACTTTATGGCCGTGCCGTGCATCATCCAGCAGCTACGAATGAAAAGGATCCAGCGTTTGCTCCGTCCCTGTCAAATCGGTTTGCAATAGCATGTTGTGCTGAGATGACGGTGGTGTTTAGCGTCTGCCGGCCCATGCTGAGCATGTCAGGTGACATTAATGAGAGAAAGTAATGAGTTATTATCTATTGTCTTTATCAGGGCGGCAGAACTCACTGCACGGGTGAAGTGCTGAGCGAGAGGCATCAATTTAATCCCCACCTCTTTGTTCATGTTTGGGATGACAAGTGCAACATAATTAGGTATTAAACCAAATTAAATTGGCCGCTGAGTGAAATGGATTCACGGCTTGTTTCATATATTTCCCATTAATGCAAGGAAAACAGCACAGATCCATCATAAACGTGCCCTGCTGCGCGCTCATTTATTCATCCTCCTTTCTGGCTCCCTGCTTTTTGCGCCCAGCCTTCGTGTGCACCATGTTCTAGACAGAAAACAGCCTTACACTCCACTGTACTACGCCAAATATCGACTCTTTTGCATTTTCCTGCACTCCTGCGAGCTATGAGAAAGGGGAAGCCAAAAAAAAAAAAAAAAAGTGCAGTCATTAAGATGCTGGTGGCGAAGTGACCGCTGAGGGCTCGTTTGTTTCCAGCTAACAAACAGCAGAGCGACGGAGCTTTTTCAAATCTGTGACCTTGAGGAGGAACATTAGGGGCCAATCAGGAGGCCTCACGATGCAGAGACGTGGTCGTTACCCTCGGGGCTCGCCTCGTTGGATATGGATATTAGACTGGGGGGGATATCGCTGGTACATTAATTGATCTTACTTAAGGAACAAGGCGCCCAGGTGTTGTGCCGTTTTACTCTGCATACTAACAACGACCCACGCCTACTGGATATATGCCTCCCTGGTCTTTAGGAGAGCACAGTGACTATCCTTAAACTTGGATAGGCTGTTCACTCATCAGTTATGCTCTTGACTGATTGATTGATTGGCTTGGACCTTTACCTGCCTTAGGTGTGTAGAATTTTGACAGAGCGCTTTGCAACAGACAAGCCTTGAATGGTGACAGGGCTTCTGAATTTCACCCAGGGCCAAACACCTGGGTGCACAGAAGGTGCACCTTGGTGATAGGATTTGTATCAGCGTCAGGCTTTCATTGCCAGCTCCAAACACTGTCATTGTGATGATAATGAAGTTGTGTTTGTGTTGTATTTAAAAAGCTGCAACGCTGTCCCAGCCTGTGCACCCAGTCCCCCAGACCGCCTGTTCATCGGCCAGTCACGCACATACACAAGTAAAGCACCGACTTGTCCGCTGAGTGCTGATGTGAGCAGTTTTACCAGATATACTGTATGTCTGTTTGTATTTACAATCGCAAGTGCGTATTTCTGTCACAGTGTGTTTGCTACATGCCCGCTATCCTGTCCAATACCAAGACTTACTTGTGCCCACCTCAGGGGTTAGTCAACAGGATGAAATCCCTCCCCTGGGATCCCACCTGAAAATAAAAAACACGTCTGTCTGTCCCAACATTTGCTTGCAGCGCTTCCTCTCTGCGAGCACATGAGCATCGGACCGGTGCTAACGCCTGCCTTGAATCCGATCCAGCGCCGTTCACCTCGCAGCCTTTCGCCAAGTTTTCTGTCGCCCCTTCTGTCCCATTAGAGCCACACGTGGGATTGAATTATCACTCGAATCATGTGGTTTGAAAGTCTGCCTGGGGAGGCAAATGAAAGCCTGCCTGCTCCCTGAAGAGCGCATTTGCACCGACGTTGACAATAAAGGCGGTTTGTGTGCACACGGAAGCAGATTCGCTCATCATGTGACTTCTTTTACGATAGAATAACTTTACATTTTTTAAGTAAATCAGATCTTTCAGCATGTTTTGAAATGAAAGGGATATTTTCATAAGAGATTAAATGATCATTATTATGAACAGGCATCTCTGTGTTTTGTGAGCTGTTATAAAGTCTCGTGGCACCAAGGTCATTTCTTCATTGTTCACCGTTGTGTGTGTGTGCATACACAGCTGTAAAGAATGGACTGTTTCCACTCTCTTCCTGTGGTGACTGTCACTTTGGAGATGTGTGATTGTGTTATTAGGATCCTCACAGGTGTGGTCAAGTCTTTATGTCTACGCTGTTCTTGCTGATTGTTTGTTTGTGCCGCAGCAGCCTGTAAAGCGTCTGTGTCTGCAGTTTTGTGGGATTAGTGTTTTTATTCTATGTAAGGGTCCTCCCGGGGCGGTGTCAATACCTCTCGTTTAATTTCACAGGCGCTGGCTCTAAGTGCTGTCGAGTGTGTTCAGGTTCACCCCTGCCCCCTGCAGCAACAGGCAACCTTCCCTTCATCCAAATTAGCGCAGCGGCTCTGACTTTTCTTTTGTTTTTCCTGTGCAGGTTTGCAGTCGCGAGCCCACACTTCAGCGTTTGCGTTTTTCACTCGTCGTGCATGTGAGGCGCTCTGAGACACCGTCATTACCGCCGCTTTCACCCCTCAAATTCTGACCGCGCTCTTCACTCTCCAGCCTGATTTTGTCGAGATTATCATCGCCGCCCATCATTAGACGCATCGATTGACTTTGTACTGCTAATGCCCAGGCTGACTTTGGGGAGGAAAAGCTGATAGAAGAGTTAAGGATCTGAATGGACTCCATATCTCGACCATCTCCAAAAGCCATTATGACCGGCCCCCACCGGCCCTCTGCGCGCTGCTGCGGTCTGCGGAGAGGAAAATTGCATTAGGGGAGAAACGGATTTTTATTGTTTTCCTGAGGAGGAGGACTGTAGATGCCCGCAGGGCCCTGGGGACCTGTAGTGTTTTTAAAATAAGTCCCATGATGGGATGGTGTCTGGGGTGGGAAGGTTAGTCTGGGCTGTGTAAACTAAAAAAAATAAGTGTCCCATCATTTTGCAAGGCAGGCAGCGGCAAACTTTGACATTCAAATCTGCAGTTCATACCTCAACTGCTTTTCAGTCCTTAAACGGATCACTGGAACGTCCCGGGAAGCTGATAGGCTGATTCTGGTGTTTGCATGGCTAAGTTTAGTTTGATTAATGTCTGTTGTTTAAGATGTCTTCTTCCTCTTCTTTTGCATCTCCCAGAGAAGCTGCTGCTTACAGTAGCTGATGGGACATTGGGTAAACACTTGCATCATCCCTGAGCATAACAGTGGCACTGCGACGTGAAACTGTCTCAGTTTTTCCCAAACTCCTCGACGCCTGCAAAGACGAGTGAGAGATGGGAAAGAATGTTGCTATAGCAACTGGGATCAGTCCTGAAGCTTCCTCTAATAAGTTTCCTGGGAATTCAGTGCCGGCTGTTACATAAATGTGACTATCTCTCATTCTCTCGCACTCAGTTACAGAGCTTCTCCTGTGGCAGAATTTCACATTTAGCATGATTTATTCAAGGCTGGATTGCTTCACTGGATTTATGATCCCATCATGTAAATGCATGTCCACGCATTCAGCCACACTTGGTGGGAGTGTGCACGAGGGCATTGTTGTGACTCCCAGGCAATTTCCCTGGCTGTTGTAAAGTGAAAAATTGGAACTTGAATAGATTTAGATGGAGCAATCTTGGCTCCGTAGTTGCAACTTTCATGTTGTGACATTATTATGTATTTTGCATCTAAATTCCAAAGAACCAATGCAAAAGCATCAAAGGCTGTTTTGATGCTTGATTTTTTTTTCCTGTTGCATATCATGCCATCCCAACTATAACTGGCAGACAGCGTGCGTGCGTGCGTGCGTGCGTGTGTGCGTGTGTGTGTGCGTGTGTGTGTGTGTGTGTGTGTGTGTGTGTGTGTGTGTGTGTGTGTGTGTGTGTGTGTGTGTGTGTGTGTGTGTGTGTGTGTGTGCGCGCGTGTGTGCGTGTGTGCATGTGTGGCTCATGATAAGTACAAGCAAACGCTGTGTTCTTATCTGGTCGTCTTAGACTTGCTATGCTAAATTGTGCGTCTTAAGTAAAATAGGGAGTTAGAGAAGAGAAAAAAAATGACATTTTCATATTTGTTGGGACAGGCTGCCAGCAGCCTAATCATTTCCGAAGAGATTAGTGCAGAACTCATTGTGGCAGGGGCTGCGGCAGTGTGCAAACTGCCGTTTCAGTCTCTGCTCGCTCTCTGTTGGAATGCTTAGACACACTCCAGTACCTATCGCACCAGACTTCACCAAATAGCACAAACAAACTACCACATGTGCTGTTAATCACTACCGTGGAGGCAGGCTTAGGAGACAATAGGCACTCACCGCCACCTGCTCCTGCCCTGCTGGGAGACAGATGGGTTTGTGTTGGCCTTTGATCGTCACTGAGGGCAGCGGAGGAGTCGTGGAGGCGGAGGGTTCACTCACTGCCATTTCACCTGTGCTAGTGAGAGCGCACGGGGGTGTCCATGGCTGCTCAGCAATACGACTGTTCTACGCATGCAGCTTCCCAGAAAACACTCTTACTTCACTAAATGGAGGCTCCATTAGTAGAATTTGAAGATTCACTGATAAAGATAATCCTTCAAGATTACAAACCAGATTTGCCGAGAACATAAACGGGGTGGTGCTGTAGTTATTATCAGCAGTGGCCTCAGAGTACGAAGGTCCAGGGTTTGATTCCTGGCCGTCCTGGGTGCATTTGTGCCGTTCACCTGGTAATCCTGGTGACCATGGCGAGGAATAAACTGCGGTTAACAGAGAATGGATAGAAAAACAACCCAGAATAGGAAGCTGATTTTGCATGTTTGAAAAGAGAGGACAACTCGCAATCAGGTTCATCAAGTCATTAAGAAAACTGGAGCACAAAAACAGACAAAACACACCAGGCAGCATAATCCTGTTTGTCAGCTGCCAGAATTGACCTGCTATCTTTCTCTTTTCCTTGAAAATTGAAGTTGTCATTTGCTGGGATCATGTCCTGTTTTAACCCCAAGGCCCCAAATAGTGCTTCTATTTTTGGCAGCTAAGGACATTTTACATTTCCAAGGAAGTTAAATTTTCATAAAATATGATCAGTGTTGCCCCTGTAGACATTTGCTGTCACGATGATCCAATTTTAATTTATCACATTTGTCGGAGGCCATCTGTGGAGTGAATTTTTGATAAATCACAACTTCTCTGGAGGCGTTTCCAAGTAAATACTGACATCTTGGCTGACGGTCCTGGTTTCACCACAGCCATTTCAGCAAATAGTATTAAGGTAAACACAGATGTTAGCAATGAGGACGGTGATCGGCTGGTTCTTCACACCAGGATTCTCCAACTGTGCATGAGACTGATTCTGCATCACTGAATAAATCAAAATAAACGTTATAATGTAACATAAAGTGAAACTTGTAGCTTTACTCCAGTGATCGAGTCCTTGAGTTTTCCTGTGAGGGATTCATGGCTGTAAGTTTAACCTCTGTGAGGTCATCTTCACCGTGGAAGAATAACTCAGATAAACCTGGCAGCTCCGGTGCATCTCCTTGGACATTTACATGCAGCTTTTGATTGATGCCTCACTTAAGGTAATGGGGCATTTACTCTGATATTTTCAGAATAAAAGCTTGCATAAACCCCTGTCAGCGTGACAACACATTTCCAGCTGCCATCTGTGATTAGCAGTTAAACGCAGATTGTTTTTATTGTGCAATATGTTCTTCTCTCACACCAGTGACTGAGTTCACCAGAAAATCCAGAGCTTCGTTTTTATCAGTGATAAATGCATAGACTGTTGATCTTTTTACGTTAGCTAAATCATTTTATGACACAAACAGTTTAGTTTAAGCGAGTCCTCCGTTAATCACCAAGTCCTACTTTGATTTAAGATCAGCTGTAACAATGAGTCATATTGACATGTCCCTGCTGGTGTGTGCACATGTACACGTGTGTTTGTATGTTTGCATGGAACCCGTAGCTTCGTATCGACAGAGAACGCTCTGCCACCTGAGTTACAGCCGCCACTCGTCTGCTCCAAGATGAAATGTCAGAGGCAGTAAGTGATTGGATCCGCTGCTGCAGGTCAGAAACGGCTCCGGTTTGTTTTGAACTGCAGGTTCACACAGTTGGTGTGAACCGGCCTGCTCTGTCACTCAGTTGGATAAGTAAGCAGGAAATCTGGCAGAATTCTAAGCTGCCGCCTGCTTTTTTTTTTATTGGAGCTGTTATGGTGGATATCATGGGGGTTGCAAAGCTGACAGATTTCCTACTTTGTCCATTTCCTCTCTCGCCTGTGCAATAGTTTAGGCCATTACAGATGTGACCCCAGAGTTCAGAACAGTATTTCACTTATTTTCTTCCTTTTTCTTTCTTTCTTTTTCTGTTCGACTTTTTTTGCAGTGAGAAATGATTTGAAGAGGCCTACCCACCTGGCTACACTATTGGATTTTTTGACTTCACTTCTTAATGGTGGCCATTTTTAGCTCCACTCATGCCAAACCTGACTGCATATTGCACAGATGTATTACCACACTTGTGTCTGACATTATTGTGAAACAACTTACTGCACTATAAAGCATCAACACTGTGCTGATAAAACTAGTTTCTTCCCTCTGTAGTTCCATTTTAAAATGCCCTCTTGTGGCCATGACTGTAACAACAATCTGGTGCTCGTAACACCTGACCTCTGACCTCACCTGTCCTCCTTGTGTCACTGGTGAATGGCAAAAATAAAAGAAAAGCCTCAGCCATGACATAGCTTAATACATGTCATCATACTTATAAAGTACCACATGGAGGTCTAAACATGATGCCCTCCTTTTTTAAAGAGTGAAATCTATTATTCTTAAAAGAAATATAGTCATTATTGTTGTCTTCCATACTTAACAGAACTATAATTAATAGAAAATGCTGGGTGTTTGATGCAGAAATGACAGATTCTGCCTTCAAAGACATCAGAATTCTTTAGTGTTGGTGCCAGTGCTCTTCTTGATGGTCTGAAGGTCGTATGCCTTTGATTTCTCACTTTTGTCCAGCTCTTTATTATCTTTCAATTTTGTCTTCAGCTCTAGTTAGGGTCTGAGCCGGTGGAAGAGTAGGAGCTGTCAGCGCAGATATAACACTATTTAAATGCTAATGTGTTAAGAGGAGCAAAACGACCTTTACTTACCAAACAGAAGCGCTTAATAAATGAGCCTCATCCTCGGACTCTTCTCCCCGTCCCTCCGCACCTCACGTCAGATAGGTTATCACGGACCAGCACAACACCAACAGTTTTGGCAGTGAAATTGGGGGTATTTGGTTACTAAACTTAAGTTCTGAGGACAGGTCAAGTGTCACCATCCTTTACTCCTGTTCAGACTCCATCTGCAGGAGTGTTTACTGTTGTGCAGGAAAGTTAAGTCTCCCACTTTGTGCATCAGTCCTTATAGAGTTGGCGCCCTTGCAAGAGAGCTAATAATGTGATGGCAGGTGCTGTGTCAGTGCAAAAACAAGCCCCCTCCCTGGTACAGATACTTGTCCCCCTGCCGGCAGAGCACTGCCAGAAGGACACGCCGTCACTGGAGACTTCCCTTTTCTCTCCTCCATGTTAATGTGAAATAACCTTCACTGTGTAATGCAGGTTTTGCGTAGTGTTTTTAACTTCTTTCTTAGAATCAGCATCAGTGGAGACTGAAGTGAGAGATGTAGCACAGAGTCCCACCTTGCATAATCAACGCAAATGTCACACTTTCCCTGTCAGTTTGGCTCAGAGAAGCACCTCAGTGAACAGTCAGGGAAAGGCTCCCCGAGGAAGTTGAGACAGAAATGTGGCGTCAATATCATAATCGATAACACACAGTCATTCTGCGGCTGGAGGTGTTAGCAAATTCCAGGCTGACTCAGGCCAAATTCACCTGATTCAGCCTTTTCGGGTTGAACTCTGTGATCTTGTTTTGATGCAAGCCTGCAAATCACCGAATAGATAAATAGATTCTTCAAAGAGGATTCTCTTTATCTAGTTTTTTAAATCATGTATGGGCTGAGATTTGATTTTCCGTCAGGCTTCCAAATAGACGGCCTTGCACACGGCTGGTAAACAAGGAGGATTCATTTTCCTCTGGACAGATGGAGGAGGACAGCAACAGAAGAGCCAGATTGCACCTCAGGGGTTGAGATCTTAGACCTCATTAAAACTGCGTCTGAATGCATTTTCACCGGCTTTAAGATGAAAGACGGGTTCACCTGAAGTTGTGACTCACATGCAGCATTTGATGAAAAAGATTTGTGATGCATTTAAAGACTCTTTAAACACATCCTTTCACACATTCTCATCTGAAGTCACAAGACCCAGGGGTGACAGATCAGTTCAATAAACTGGATGATCTTTGATGTGATTCTTCTCTGATTTATTATTTCTTGACAATCTGAGTGCTTATAATTAATTGTATTTTATAAGTGGGGTGTTTACACTTACAAAGTGTTTTGTCCTCTGGCTTCAGATGAATGGAACTTCTCTATTGTGTGAAAAAGTAAGAAAAATGAGGGAAAAGTTTACTACAAGTGTCTGGGAAAGATAGATTATTGTGCTGATATATTGGAAGAGCTGTGGAACACACAGATCTGCTGTTGTGTGCAAAGGATTGTGGGAGGGAAGATCATATTGTTCTCCAAATCAAAACTCCAAAGTAGCAGAAGCAGCCACAAGGTTAAGTGTTCTGCTGACATTAACTCTCATCTCTTCTTACATGTTGGCTCAGCAGAACGCTGATATAAATGCCTTAAACCCCATTGCATTCACTTAAGATGTCAGCTTCATATTTTAGATAATACTTTAAGAATTTCTTAATATAGTAGCGTACCGATAAGTGCTAGCATTTGACCTAAATCTCCTTTCCTTTTACGTGTTCCACAAATTCTTCTCCAAACACTCCTCCTTTTTACTGCGTTACTGACAGAGTCAAAGTGCATCAGTTTATGAGGTGTATCACTGCAGGCTTACACAGGTAGTTTTTATTTCCTGCACTTCAGCGGCGCGCAGAACAGTTTGAAATATGACCCAGGAGAGCTTCCCCCCACAGTATGCAGCTCTCCATAGAGAAATAAGACACAAAGTAAAGGAATAATTGCTTCTACATGAGTAGAATCACTTTAATTTTGCACATTTTTGGGAAGAGGATGGTAGCAGAAACTGTTTGGGGTCCATCTGTGACTGATTCCCCAATAAAAGCAGCGCCGACCTCTATCTCACCGCGGTGACTCCAGACGTGTCTGCAGGTGGCGAGGTATAAAAATAAACATACCATCTGATTGGGTTAAATACACTGGAATTGGATCCTGGGATGTCTGGCCTTTGTGACCAATCACACAGAATTATGTTTTAATCTCAGACTATGTGGCCAGCGAAATGAAAATGAGAGCGTGCACATTTGGTGATCATCTCCCAAGGACGCCTCGCAGGCTTCTTTCCTCTGGGCTTTGACGGATGGCACCAGCGCCACAGAGTGATGGGCTATTATTTCACTTTGCATTGGATAAATGGCGGCGCGTGCTCCAACCTGTCAGCTGCCTTATTGTTTCTTCCATTGTCTCTTTCTTTTCTTTACTCTGCCTTATGATACCACAGATATGATCAGAAAAGGCTGTGATAGAGGTCTCTATTTTTTTTAATTTTTTTTTTGCAGCATATAGGTGTGGTTTCTATAGAAACATTCTTTTTTTTTTTGAATAATGCTTGGAAATGTTTGGCTGTTGGAACTGACTGAATATTGTCTCTGTCTTTTTTCGCAGACCAGCAGTATTCATGGTCGCCCTCGCAGTACTTCGATGAGGACAGTAACTCCCCCCCACCCAGGAACATGAAGGGTCTCTCTGGTGGCCGCCCCACCCAGCTCCAGCTCACATCTCCCGTCTCAGCCCATACCTGTGGCCTGGCTGAATGCGACCCTTCCCTGGACCATCACCTCCATCATGGCAACGCACGATCCCCCTCCTACCTCCTCAGCCCCACTGAGAGCTGCCCTCTTGACAGCCACCGCCGCTGCTCCCCACGGAGCTCCATCCACTCTGAGTGCATGGTGATGCCCGTGTCCATGTCGACCACTGACCATTCTATTTCTAGTAGCACCTTCCCCCGAATGCACTACGGCAGCGCGTCGCGGGACAGTGGTGGCAACACCTCCGGTGGCAGGGAAAGCAGAGACGATGGTGGCTCGTCGTCCCACGGCGGCGGCGGCGGCGGCAGCAAAATGAACCGAATCCCAGCTAATCTCTTGGACCAGTTTGAGAAGCAGATGCCGCTGCACAGAGACGGCTTCCACACGCTGCAATACCAGCGCACCTCCACCACAACCACAACCACGGAACAGCGCAACGAAAGCCCCGGGCGAATACGCCACTTGGTCCACTCGGTCCAGAAGCTCTTCACAAAGTCACACTCCCTTGAAGGTTCCTCCAAAATGAACGGTACTAAAAGCGAGCACCGGGACAGTTCTCACCACCATCATCACCATCACCAAGGCCACCACAAACACAGCAAACGCAGCAAGAGCAAAGACAGGAAATCGGACGGTAGCGGCAAGCAGCGCTCGGGAGGCTGGTGGAGCTCAGATGACAACTTGGACAGTGACAGCACATACAGACCTCCGAGCGTCATGTCGCGGCATCCAGTGGACCACATAGGCCACTGCTACCCTGACTCGGCCCATGGCCATCTAGCTGGAGACATGTCGCTAAAAACCTCCAAGAGTAACAACGATGTCAAATGCACGGCCTGTGAGAGCATAAACATGGCGCCAGAGGGCAAGTTCATGAAGAGGAGCTCCTGGTCAACGCTAACAGTCAGCCAAGCCAAAGAGGCCTACAGGAAGTCTTCCCTCAACCTGGAGAAGCCCATGACTCCCACTGACCTCAAGCCCAACCTCAGGTCCTGCCACTATCTCCAGGTGAGTTTGCCTCCTCTTTCCTGTGTCACGCTGCCCCTATGTGTTTACGTACCTTCGTTTCAACTAAACCTGTTGCTTTAGCAGCTAGCTGAGCAGGAAAAATCAAATTATTCCGCAAATGATTGGTGCCAGAAAGAACAGCTGACGATAGAAGAATATAGATCAGAGGTCACATTTTGCTTTTTACCGCTTGTTTGCTTCGATTTTGCATAAGATGCAAAAGCTAAAGGGTTAGCATTTAGCCGTGGCCTATCTCAGACTCTGTGGGAGTTGCTGTAGTGTTGCAGGGATCAATTCAGGGTTAGTCGGCATTCACACAAACGCTTCCCAGGGGTTTTGTATTCATGCTGTAGGGTACAGAGGAGGAGAATGAAAAGCAGGCTCATTACACAACAATGTGATATCTGATAGCATCAGCGAAGTGCCGTCTGCATGCGAAATAACGAGCCCTTCAGCACATCAGGCAAGAACACTGGGACTGAGTGCTTGGAGGCGAGATTGTAATGTATGGATTCGAGATGGGTTTAAATGTAAAGTCAATAGATTACGTAAACCTGAGCCACAGAGACAAATCCAGCAAATGATGAAATCAATAGAAAATGTTTGAGGGGAGTTATTTTGAACATAAATGAGGATCAATTTCACCAGCACCAGTATCCTTTATTGATAATTCTACTGGGTGCATCCCTCTGTGAGGGAATAACATGGTTCCTGCCCCTCTCTGACTTTCAATTGGTGATTCAGTTCAGGTAGACCCAACTATAAACGCGGCTAAAAATAGCCTGCTCGCCACTTTCTTGCCGCAGGGCTAAATTTAGACCTGCGTTATCAATCTGATCCATGCGGGGTGACACATCTCTCCCCTGAGGAGAATCAATGCCCTCGCACAGAGCAGGAAGATGCTCCGAAGGAGCAGCAGAGAGAAAGTTGACAACACACACGAGAACACACACACGATCGGGGAAGCCAAGAGGAGCAGCGGCTGCGGCTGGTTTTTGCTCCCCGTTGCTACTGTTGTTGTTCATCTTCAGGAGCTGTGACGTTGATCCAATTGTCAGGAACAACTACACAGCGGGGGGTCAGATTCAGAAGGGCTGGCTTTCCTCGGCTGCTGAATCGTGATCCCCCGCAGCCCGTGTAGAGTGTACCGACTGGCCATGAGTGAGTGTGTGTTTCTTTTCTTTTTTTTCTATTTATCACACGCCAGATGGTTTGATGATGTGCTAGTCACCTTGTTTGAGTCCTTGCTTGACGATGGAGGCAGTGAATAACTTCTGAAATGGGTGAGATGACAAAGGGAACGACCTTTCACCTCAGAGTGTGCAGCAGGTGTCTGCAAAGCAGGTGTGCGTATGAGAGATCCATTAACCTGGAAAGGTGGTGACAGATTAGCAATGGTTGCACTTGATATGAGAGATGACAAATGTTAGGAAATCAGGGAAGACTTTGAACACCCTTCAGGATTTTCGAGCCAAGGAAAAAAATTCAGCCAGACTTTGATTTTCAGGTGTGGTGAAAATACAAAGCACCACATGATCTTCAGAATAGTGTGTGTGTGTGTGTGTGTGTGTGTGTGTGTGTGTGTGTGTG
>BJFM01002294.1:24864-90340 GCA_016586285.1 Arothron firmamentum | reverse complement strand
TGTGTGTGTGTGTGTGTGTGTGTGTGTGTGCGTGCGTGCACGTGCGTGGAGGTGCTTATTTCTACTAGCAGAAGAGGGTTAGGCCACAGTCATGTGAGCAGCTGGTTTGGGAGCAGCCCTGCCTAGTCTGGTGTCTGCTCTGTACTTGTGAAGGATCTTCCTCAGCACCAACATGCTTATGACGATGAGCGAGTGAGTAAGCTGCCCGGATGGTGATAAATAGATGATGTTACAGAAGAGCTGAAGTTAATTAGCTGTAATTAACGATGATAGCTTTGGCGTGTTTCAGGATGTATACCCACGTATACATCACGCTGAAAAATGATGTGCGGAAGAATGCACTAAGACACATCCACTGCTCAGTCAAAAGTTTCTGTTTGTTTTTGTTAAACTTGGGCCTGCCTGACTTTTACCCCGCGTTGCACCTCAGGTTCTGTTTTCCTGACAGTCTCGGGCCTGATTACATCAGCATCTGAGCCTGAACGCAGCACTGTTTCCTCTCAGTTCTGTAGTACAAAGGAAGGATTTGTCTTTGATAGTTTTGCTGATAGACCACTCCAGGGGGATTTATTAAGCCAATTACTCGCCATGTTGGCTTGCCAAAGGTGGAGGGATGTGCAAAGCTGCAAAAACAAAACTGGCACGGTGAGTGAGTGCCAGTAATCCCGCCTACGCACATTTTCATTTAGAGGTCTCGAGTATCCCTCATAACGCCCACCGCCCTCAGAGCTGAGGCTTCAATCAGCCATTCAGACATCACTCATTTCTCAGCCCGACTGTGTCTTAGCGACCAACCTGTGCTCAAACATCTGCTAGCATTTACACTCACATTTTACAAGCCTGTTCTCATTACTGTCTAAATTGTTGAGAAATAAAACCTAACAAGAATCTTTAATTTTTAGTTCTAATGAGCTTTTCCAGGAAGAAGATTCACGGAAGCACCAGTAGCATCAACCTACCAAGAACATTCTAACCATTAACGTAAAAAAAGACAATATTTTATAGAACAGAAACATCTTATGTTCCCCGAGGAATCCCTTAAAAATATTATAATTCAGTGTTCGACTTCCTAATTAGCTTGAACGACCTTCATTTATTCAGCCAACTAGCGGAAATCTAATTAAGTGTGGAGGCAGATAAGTTTGTAATGTTTGAATGGTTGACATTGAGGCCCAACGAGTGTTGAAGCAGAAGGAAGCACATCCAGTCAACATGTTTGTTGTTAATTATATTCTTTTAAAATGCTTATGTCATAAACCCTTTAGAAACTGATATATACTGTATACAGTATATCCCCATATCTCGGATCTAATCCAACACCATTCTTTCCTTGCATATTCCGGATTCTTTTGTCTCACCTTCCGCTGCCCCTTGCTTTAATCTGCACTGTTACCTCCTTTGACAAAGTCTGAAGGACAACAAATTTCACACAAGATTATCTTCAATATTCCAGATTTTTTTCCACTTATTTACTATGCGACTGTCTCTTTCTATGAATGAAAGTATCTATTTACACAACTGAGTCGACATCTGAAAAAGGTGTGATTGAATAAAGAAGATAAGTGCACAGGCAAACATCGCACGTGTGGGTGGAGTGTGAAAGAGAAAGACAAGGTCGGCAGTGGCTGTTTGGTGGGTGTTTGGCTTCTCTTGCAATATACGAACTTGAGGTGGGAAAGGAAGACAGGGAGAGGGGAGGAAAAAGAAACACCGTTCAGCACACAGTCGTGTAGGAGGAAAAGAGCATTGCGGGGGATCGACCCCCCCGTCGAACGCCAGCGACTCGTGTTTTTTAGTGGGCGAGGTGCCGCGCACAGACAGAGCTGCAGAGTTAATCAATGAAATGCACTGCTGCACTGCAGGAGCGTTGGCCGGGCTGCTGCTGCACCACTACCCAACACTCCAACACGCACGCCGCAAAGCCCGTGGCTTCTCAGAGAAGCGCAGCAGTGAAGGATAATAAGCCAGCGTCTGCAGAATCCTGCTGCAAGCTGCATGGCAACCAGTTTGTAATTGCTTTATTAAGCAAAGCATAAGAGTCAAAAGCAGCTCAGGCGTAGAGTAAAAGTTCCCATTAACGGGCATCAGGACAACTTTGCTGTGGTTTCTAACTTCTTTGCTGGCTCTTTCGTAAGTGGGATCCAATTATTCCAGAAATAAATAAAAGTTGTCTTATTGTGAAGAAACTTTAAATATAACTTTTCACACTTGAGCTGTGAATTTTCACAGAGCTCCCACAAACCTGGGCTCGTGTTCAGAGAGGGCCCGCACGACACAGCCGGCGGAACTCGCCGCCGAGCACAGAACGGCAGCCGTTTTAACCTTGCTCGCTAACTGCACGGACACGCTCCCCCTTGCGAATCCCACGCTTCCTCTTTGTGGGAACTTGGGTTGAAGGTGATTGCACACGCTGACAAGTTCAGCTCCGCCGAGCATGCTGGGTTGGCGTGAGCGCTCGCAGTCAATACGGGCCAGCCTTTCTTTATCTTCACAGGGAGACACCTCACAATCTTTCCAGTTTATCAGGGAAAGTAAATTAAACAAACCTCACCACAGCTTGTTCCTGTCCGCTGGCGTTCCGCTCATTAATTAGACATCTAAAAATATCAAACCCCTCCAAGACTTAATTAACCCGTCGACTGCAGTCGGTAGCTGCATGATTGTCTTTTCAGAGGAGACGAATGGCTTTTTATCAGCGCGTGTGCATGTGCATGCATTTGTCTGTGTGTGCTTATCTGTTTTGGCTTGAGTGTGTTAGCGTCTGTGCATGTTTTTATCGGGCGGGGGGGGTTGAGTTTACTTCCGCACGTGACTCATTTTGCGGAGCTTTTTGAAGTGAAAATCCTCTACAGCGGCCTCGCCAAGACCTCTGCTGTCGAGCTTCACCGACATGATGCACCGTAATCCCAATCCATCACAGTAATGCCACAACACAAGTAATACATCAGAGCTGAGGGCCGCCTCAACCCTGTGATTAGCGAAACGTGGGCTTTAATAAAGCCATGACTGACCGGTTGTTTTGGAGACTGTAATGGACTTTGACTTTTCTGTGAATGGTCATCACCAGTGGGCAAGAGATGACGCCAGAAATGAGTGGAATTAGTGTCCCTGGGAAGATTTTGTGTCAGGATAAGAAGGAAAAGCTTAGTGATGACTTAGATGTCTCTGATGGCTGGTGTTCTCGTTGGAATCTCTTCAGCTCGTCACAGCTGAACTTCACTGTGGACTAAAGGCTGCGAGTTGGAGGTGAATCTGGACGAGTGGCGCTGGGTGTAACGAGCTCCCGGGAAGTCATCATCACTTCATTTTATGAGTCCACAACGTCGGCCCGGCAGATTTTAATAAGCGCCATCTCTGATGCAGGGACCAATTAGGATCATTTAATAACATTCATATGTGTTGTATAATGGCTTGTTCCGTAATGGAGTCACATCTTTAAACAGAATAATTTAGTTATGATTGTGTCAAGTCTGCTGCTCTACTGTAACATGACTGCTCGGAATATAATCACAGAATCTTTATTCGGGGTGTTAATTTCATGTTTTTGCTGGCCACCTCACACCTGTGCGGGATGATCTGTCATCACTCCATGCTCAGCATTAAACCACCACCTTCAAGTGGGAGTTAAGACACATTTATCTCCTTTCCCAGGCTAGAATATTATGGGAATTCCTCAGATTATTGGGTCAAAAGTGTGACTGCAGTCTGTTGTGGGTCCTTTCAGCAACAGGATCTCTCTGAGACACTTGCTGACGACCCTGAACCCTTCCTGTGCCACCGCAGGTGCCTCAGGATGATTGGGGGGGTTACCCTGGCGATGGGAAGGATGACGAGATCCCGTGCCGTCGAATGAGGAGCAGCAGCTACGTTAAAGCCATGGGGGATGAGGAGAGCGGAGAGTCAGACTCCAGCCCCAAGGCGTCGCCTCAGAGGTCTGTGCGGCCCGACACCCTGGTCAAGAGCGTCATCAGACCCCGAGAACTCCTGGACTCACAGAGGTACACACAGCCCCTGACTGTCACTTCTTTATTGTTCTTTATATTTGTGTGTGTGTGTGTGTGTGTGTGTGTGTGTGTGTGTGTGTGTGTGTGTATACAGTATATCATAATATGTGTTTACAGCATCCATCTGTCATGTATCTTTGATTTGTTTTAGGCTTTTGTTTTTAGGAGTCATTGCTGAAGAGACGTTTCTAAGAGGATTACGTGATGAGCCAAGCACATAAGCGATCCGGAAACATAAAGAAGCTTATTATAATTAAGGCGTTAACAATTTCATTACATTAAGTTTAAAGTAGACCTATGGAGTTCTGTAATGAACTAGATCAGCCTCTTCTGTGAGACCAAAGGAGGAGCCAGTTTTCTGCTTTGCATGCTCTGTATTTTATCTAGATGTGATCCTTGTTCAGCATGAAACACTTGTCTCGCTGCTACCTGTTGCAGTTCGTTAAGTTGGCAAAAAAATGTCTGGAAATCCAGTGTCATAAAGAGCTGAAATGCTGCCAAAGAATGACTGTTACTAATTATTTCAATATTGGGGCTACATGATGTAAAGTTGAAAATAATTAATTGCATCTTTACCAAAAAGAGGGGGGGCCTTGACAGTAATGATGGCAGAAAGCAGTATTATTTTAGCCTTAAGGAGCATTCAGCAGATCACTTCCTGGGCTCAGCTGGAGCTCCCTGTGCATATGTCATTTGACTGCCTACATAAGCCTAAAAGCCTAAACCTGTCACAAACTGTCGAGTTTATGTGAGCGAGACCTATAGCTGCAGCCTGCACCGTCACAGGGGGAGACGTGCTGCACTGACTAATCACCAGTGATGAATCCCTAAAAGGCATACACCCGCCCCCACCACCATCAGCCCCCCATGCTGTTTGTAGCCGTTCAGCCGAGGTTTATTTGTTTTTTTCAAATTGCTCTTCTCCCGCACAGGAAGACATTTTCCCCCTGAAAGCTCACAAAGCGCTGCGAGCAACACTAATGATAGTGCAACATTTACACGCATCCCTTTGTGTTTACATCAGTCAGGAACATGCAAAGGCATCCTATAAGATACCGATGACATTTCCCACAGCGCCCTTATAGTGTGCAATAAAATATGAGGCAAAACTGAGGTCTGCTCCCTTTTTCCTTATCTCGCCAAGCTTCCTCTGCCCATCCTTTTGGAATCACTGCAAACAATGAATGATTTATGAGCACGCAACAGCAGGAAAGGGCCATCATTTCAAGTTATTATGCGGCTCTGAATAATAGCCTTCCCAGTGGTTTAGGCTGACTCTGCTGAGTTCTGCTGAAAGGAAGATATTGACCAGCATGGATCGGGGTGTGTTGCCGGCCTCTGAGCCAATTTAGACTGCATTTAGGCTGCCATTAATGAAGAATCCGCTCCTGAGTTTGCTCTAGCGGTGTCATAATTGTTGAAGTTTAACTGCAGGTGTTCCAGCTCTTGTGTGCAAGTGGTAAAAACATCTTAGGAAAAAAAACAAAAAAACCCTACAGCTTATGTAACAGGACAATTAAGGACAATGTGGGTATTGGTACTGATTTAGGTTTTAATAGCAGAGAATTTCAGGGCTTTTGCTGAGAACAGATAAATGTTTAATAACTCCCGTGATTTGTCCCGAAAGGAGCCTATTTTTCCCCGCTGTGATCCTTTTTAGCCGGCGGTCTCCATCCACACGCAGCGTAAGAGGCCCTGAGGATTTGAGTGCCACCTGACATGAGCCCTCTCATGCTATTATGCTTCGTTGGGCTTGTTGGAAAAGGATTAGATTGGATTCGAGACAGACATGCCGTAGGCTGGGTTTCCTCTGCTCTTGTAGCAATTTGGTGTCCCATGAGGGCATTCAGATGGGCCACAACACAAATTTGACAGCGGCGGCGTCGTGAAGCAAATCATGTTAAAGCGAGAACAGCATGTCAGGTCGCGTCACCTCCCTCCACCTCTTCGTCTTTCAAGCTCTCTGTCACTCCCGTGGTTGACAGCGTGGCCTAATTATTCATCATGCCAATAAAGGATCCATCACAGTCACGGGCTCACTGGGACGGAACAGCCTGTGCACGACAAAGAAAGTTTGAATTTGAATGAATAATCATCCTCATATCTTCCACTTACTCATCTGTTACAAATTCAGCATCACATCCTGCCACTTCAGTGCTGATGTGTTTAAAGATCACCTTTGCTCAGCTAAATGTGTTCAAAATACAAATGACTGATGATAGGAAGTACACAACTAACAGTTTATTAGAAAAAGAGTCTGTGTGTGATACTTCTGTCCCATCACTTAGCAGGAGAGTGTTTGTTTTTGATCTGATCCTGAGTTTTTGCACATATTTTCACACATTAGCCCATTTTATTCTGCAAAAAAATAATAATAGTACATGCTCTAAGATGACAGTTCAATATTAAAAGCATCTCTGCAAGTCAAAAGTTGGACCTTTTATAGTCCTTAAAATGGTTTGCGTTGTATCACAGGAGCCTGAATATAAAGGATCAGAGGTGACACTGTGAGCTGAAAATGTGAAAGGCTAATTTTAATATGCTGCTGTAGTTATTTCTAGTTGGTTAGAGTTAACAAAAGACCCAATTCTGTTTTATGCGACCAACTACAAATGAAGAAGCATGAGTTTGTAATAAGTCATTTCCCAATGTGAGCAAAATTGGATGGCAGTTTGAGATGAATTGCCCTGTTTTAAAACAACAAGAATAAGCATTCAATATTCCCATTATCCTGCTTCACCCACAGAAAAGTGATGGACATCATAAAGTCTTTGAGAAAGATGGAAATTTCAGTAATTATTGACCTGTGTTGACAGGTTTCCCTTCAAGGTAATTGCATCTTTTTAAGGTGAATATTTTCCTGGTTTCTTTGACATCCTTCAAACTGTTGGAATGATTTAGTTAGACTTCTTAGCTTTACTCTCATTGTGGAAATGTCAGTTCGGCTTTAAACAAAATATTTAAATACAGCTCTTCGTTCATGGACAATAGCCCTTTGTGCTGCTTCATTCTCATATTTTGAGCAGCTTTTAAAGAAAAACTGAGCACACGTCTCCCAGTGTTTGGGCGTTTTTGCAACTGCAGAAAGAATAATTTCACAACGATGAAAAGCAGGATGCGTGAGATTCCTATCTTCTATTCCTTTAATGTTGACCAACAATGGAAACACATTAAAAGCAGTCTGGAACAGAGGAAATTTGCTCTGGCATGATCTGATTAAGAGCAAACACATTCTAAAAAGAGGCCCCTTTACTCAAACGGCGATAATAGACATCTCTACCAGCGAGGCTGGATGAAGCATGCCTGTTTCCTCAGCACGCGTGTGTCTTTATCTGATCTTGTCAGCCTAAAAAGCTCCAATTGGTTGTGACCAGGGAAGGAAGCTAGCTACTCTTTTCTTCTCCACAAATTCAATTAACCAAATGTAATTATCAGCGCAGGGAATGAACATGTTGTTATGAAGTTGTCTAATTGTTTTATGTGTGTACTTTCACCTTGACATCCTTTTGTCATAATTCTTTATTGCTTCTGTGAACTAGATTGCGTGTGGGCGTGTGTATATCTTTTTGTCCTCTTTAAAGACTGTGCCAGGTTAAGACTAAGTTTTGAGGTGAAGGTTGGGGTTCGGGGGTCCGGTTTGTGGTTGTGATGATGATGGTTAGGAGTCAGGGTCTGTCTGTGTGTTGTCCCATGTACAGTCCGCATCCCACTGTTTCATTAACACTTCAATCAGGCAGTCCTGCCTGCCACCTGGTCCTCCTCCCACCTCAGCCATTATTTGAGCCATGCTGATCGTTTGGAATCCCCCTGATGTTTGCAGCGGTTTGGTGAAAGCTCTGCAGCAAACATTCTGCTCACCGATCAGTAAAACCACCCCAGAAAAACTAGTCCTGCCGCCCACCACTTCCACATCCATCCAGCCCCCATGTGTAGGACCCAGTAACTGTGTTTTCTTTTCTACCCACAGCTCTTACCGCCTGGATAAAATCAACAGTGACATGCGTAACTACATCACCAATTTTGCTGCAGACTTAAGGTGAATACAGGCTCCGAGGCTCCTCTTCCCTTTCTCTGGTGCTGCTGAGTTGCAGTAGTCAGGCGGCGGAGCCAGCTGGCTGGCTGCCCTGCTGACATACCCAGTACGGATGTCTCATAGAACAAACGCTCAAGACCGGTCAGTGAAAGGTCAGCTGGGTCAGTCTGCTCATCCTGCGCAGCAGAAGCTCCTGTTACACATAATACAGATATGAGTGGCTTCACAGCTGTACATCACACCAGTGAAGCCAAGGCAGTTTTATAACATGCTGGGACATTAATCACTTTAATTGAACTGACTTCTTTGTTTTTACCTCTTTGTGGAGACTTGACCCCTGGAAGTTTGTGCTCCGGATGTGAAGAAGGTTGACATTACTTTGCAAAAGCACTCAGCTTTGCAATGACGTAATAAGACAGATAGTAGCGTGTTTAATCGCTCCGGCAGTTTCAGGGGGGGTTTAACGCTATAAAAAGCACAAAAATGCAATCCTGCCTGTCATGAGAAATGGATCTGGCAGAATTGACTTCATTTTGGCATTCCTCTTATGACTGGCACATGCTGTAGTCACTTTTCTTTTTATCTCAAAACTAAACTTAAAGTTTAGACTCGTCTGTTTTGCACTTCTGCTCGGTGTCAAACTAGCCTCCTCCCCTGCACTGCTGGAGCGGCACTTTCACTCGACCCCTCTGACAGCAGGGCTCTCTCTGACGTGCTTGACCCCAACCATCTCCTGATTTGCATTTCCCTCATTTCCACACATTGATTGGATGTTTCAGCAGAACTGAAATGCACTTTCACTTCATTTGCGAGTAGCAGGGAGATAAGACAGAAACAAAATGTCTCCTCATGGTTTCCCCAGAGGAGGTCACCTGCCCTGATTGCTTTTGCAATCATTTTCATCTGCGAGCGCCAGTCAAACATCTTGTTTGTTAGTTAAATTGAATTACCGACGTTGAGTACGATGGATGTTCTCCCACTCCCTGTCTTCTTCTCTGTTTCTCTCTCTGTTCAGTCAGAGCTACCATTTGCAGGCCGCCAGAAACATACATCCAAGCATTGCCCTGGACCCCTCCGCCAATTACAACTCTCCCAAGTTTCGCTCCAGGAACCAGAGCTACATGCGGGCCGTCAGCACCCTCAGTCAGGCTAGTTGTGTTAGCCAAGTCAGCCAGGTAAGGTAGCAACATTTCTTCCCGAATGTTTCCCGAATGGTTCATATTTATCTAAAAATTAATTTTTGTGTTTTTATTTAATGTTGTTGATGTTAGCATTATATCAAAACAAATCATCTGTAGCTAACACCATGACCTTTTTTTAAATGGCATATGCAGTTTATTTTTATTCTGCAAAGGCGCACAAACTATCAGGTTATGTTACGACAGAACAATTTCAGTGACGAGCTTGCAATAACTCTTAGGGGAACAATATAAAACATAGTTCAATTTGTATTTTTTGTCCTGAAGCAGTTCAGTCTAGATTTTCGTCACTTACAGAGAACGTGTTCTTTTTTTCTTTTGTTTTCCCCCCCACAGGTAAGTGAAACAGAAGTAAATGGCCAGTTTGAGTCCGTCTGTGAGTCGGTGTTCAGTGAGGTCGAGTCCCAGGCCATGGAGGCTTTAGACCTGCCAGGCTGCTTCAGAACCCGGAGTCACAGCTATTTAAGAGCCATCCAGGCCGGCTACTCCCAAGACGACGACTGTATCCCCCCCATGGCTTCCACCGTCACTTCTACCATCAGATCTACCACAGGTAGGGGGGAAACAATTACACAGTTACACGTAAAACATCCTGGTTGCTGATATTTTTGCCTGTGCCTACAAAATGACACTGAAGGCTCGCATATGGCTTTAATGTGTGGTGTGGAATGAGCATAGAACTATTAGCCTAGACTGGTTGTGCTGTCAAACAGCCTCATCTCTTTGCATGGATGGCTCTTGTATGCTTTCATTGTTTTTATTGTGGATATTTGACATTACTGTAGCGACCATTTGTGAACTGTACTAGTTCATCCTGCTGTTTGGAATACAGCGCTTCCACCATTGGATGCATCAGAGAGTAAAACTATGAACCCTATTGAAAACCACAAATGGAAATTGTCTAAAAATCAAGTCAGAATACAAACTGCAGCGGCTATGACATCTTTTTTTTTTTTTAAATACTTTTTATCTTTTTCACTAAAAAAGGCAAACGGAATTGCAATTTTGCTATATCCACGTTATTAATCACAGCTCGGTTTGTGTCCCACTATTCTCGCAAAAGAAAGCCGAAAGCTGGCATTTTCTCCTGCACACTGGATACGCTGCATCCCATGCTTAAACCTGTCGTGGTCATTTCCAGTACTGAGACTTGATGATAAGTTGTAAACAGCTGCTGGTTTCAACAATTCCCGTGATTGCTGGATTCACAGAGAAAATCACATCTCCTTGTATGGATGAAGAATATGAGAAGAAACAAAGAAGAGGTGTCTGGATCGGACCGAAAGGATTCCGCCTCGTGCCACAGTCGATTCACACATACTTAAATCATTATTGGAGGTGCAAATAGGGAGGCTTAGAGGTGTGCCCATCTGGAGATGTGCTTATGATCGATTCCTCACACTTGTTTGCTTACACTGCTTTCTCTGTTAAAAACAAAACAAAACACAAAAACAATAATAATAATGATAAAATACCTTTGCATTCTTGGGACTGACGTGATGGATTTTTCAATAACCACTTATTGTTTTCTATCAATATTTCTTATCCTTGCATTTTCAATAGGGTTCATACTGTACTTGATTGATGAGAAATGGTTTGCTTTGTTCATCTTTGCCCCTTTTCACTGCACAAAGTACACGTTCCTTTATCCTCGCTGAGAGCAGTAGAGCACGTAGGAGTTGTTAAATGCCATTTAATTTATTAGAAATATCGTCCATCCGCAGCGGCACTTGTTTTGGGAGAGTTTTTGGCTTTGTGCATTGAAAAGACGTGAAGAATGCATGCTATAAAATAAGCTCGAGAAGGCAGTGTAACCCATTCAAGACAATGAGTCAAAATGGGAGTCTTTTCCCAGCTTTAGGCTGGCTTTAAACACTTTATATTAAGATAATGGAATTTTTTGAAAGAGCTTATATGTAAAAGAATAATTAATGCACGTCTGGAATATCAAGATGAGTCAATTGGGGCATTAACAATCTACCGTTCCACAGCTGTCTTATTTTGACTCATGGTAATCAGTGCATGAATTGATGTTGCCGCTTTGTAGCAATAAAAAGCACATTCTCTCCAGCTGCTCACACCTGCAGCCATATTACAGATACATATTTACATTTGTCTTCCAGACAGAAATTATGCACAGCAAGACTCTTGTTTACCCGATGAGGCCAGTGTACATGAGGAGTTGGCAGACACGGCCCCTTTGGCTCATGATGATCTAGGGTGCCCGATCAGAAGAGACAGGCTGTACCAAGATAGCATGGGGGCCACGGCAAAATCTCTCTCCGGTCTCCCGGTTTCTCCAAGTCTCTTCAGATCTCCCAGATCTAGTGCTTCAGAACGCCCTTCACCAAAAGCCATCCAAGCCAGTATCAAGGAGTCGGCGACGCTGGCTGCAGCCATCAGCATGCAGTGGAAAGAAGAAGTCTCAGCGATGCGTCGAGAGCTGGCCGATCTAAGGAGGGACCTCTGCAAAGAACTCCGTGCTTTTAACAGTAACTTCAATACTTTCACGCAGCATTACAACACATGGTCTCCCCAGGCTGGAAACATGTCTGCTGGAGCTGATGTAAGTTTTGACAGAGGGGTGGGGACAGGATCAAGACCCGAAAGAGGAAGGGTAGGACTCGGAAGCTCGGCCCCGAACAGAGCTACTGGGGGTGCGAGAGAAAAGAAACCCCAAGTGTCCAAAGTATCTGTCGGAACCCAGGCTAGAACCAAGGTCCTGGTCCGACAAAGTACCGCAGACGCAGCTGTAAACTGTCCTGAAGACAAGGACGACAAAAGGGGCACTCGTCGAAACCTGCCGAAGCAACTCTCTATGGACCCCAGCATTCTGGCCTGTCCACAGTCCATGTATGTGGAGAGCGCCATCCCGCTGACTCTAGATCCAATTCTTCCAAGTTTGATTAAAACGCTACAACCCGAACCACCTGACATGACTGCTGAGTCCTCCGGAGATAAAGCGGGACCGGAGATACCAAACAGTATAACCGTGACTTCGTCTGAAACCACTAACGAACGCACGCCCAGTCATGGCGAAGCCTCAGCTGCTGCCCATGAGAGCTCTGAGGAAAGGGTAGCGGAGGAGCGAGTGATGCAAATCACTGCACAGCTAACACATATAGACCCTGTTAATGAGAATAGTTCAAACACTTGTGTCTCGCATTCTGATGACATGAAATCCCAAGACTCAAGATTAATTAAGAGAGATAAGATGCCGCTGCCGCTTTCAGTTCCTGTCGTTACCGTGTCTCCGCCTGAGGAAGCGGATTATGATAACTTTTCAGAGTTGGAATCTCCTGATGCTGCGTCTGTAGGCGCTGCAGAGCCGGCATCTCCAGGAGCTACTGACACGGTAGCGGGCTCGTGTACGGAGACAGATCCTGCAGAATTCGAGCTCCCGTCATCAGATGCACCCGTGGTGCCTTCCAGTGACACGAGCAGTCAGGCGTTGTCAGGTCATGTACAGTTTGACATCAAATGCCCGTCTATTGTGGTGTCAGAGCACCATGACACAGACTCTCCTGCAAGTCCAGCTGACAGTGACACAGGTCCAGTTCACATCACCTTTCCTGACGAGGATGTTGCGCCTCCTCCAGAGCAAGTGTCGCCAGTAGCAACAGTGGTATTTGAAACTCAGCTCTGCTCAGGCCCAGACACCCAAGACTCAGAGTGGCCACCACTTCCTGAACCACTTGACACCGCCCCCATTTATCATGCCGATCTTGTCCATTTTGACTTAGTCATGCTGACCTCTCTTGATCAAGACGATCTTGATTCTGTGTTTATGGACCCTGAACCTGAACCGTTTGACCTGAGCTTTGACTCTCCATCCAATGTAGATGATTTGGAGCCACCCGTCTACCACTCAGATTGTTCAGGTTCACCTGGTCCTGGGGTTGACCCTGCCATGCCTTGCTCCTTTTATCCTCCGCAGTCATCAGAATCTGTCCGCCTGGATCCAGCTACGGATTATCGCTTGGCTCACACCCCTCAGGAAGCAGCTTCAGAATTCCCACTGCCACTGGTCACTGTCACAGTATCCCCTCCCAGTTCAGTATCTCCTGATACATCGCTGGAATTGGATTTTGGACCCACAAGTCCCGCCTCAGATCTTCCACCTGACACAAATGCGTCCTGTGAAGTTGCACCCTCGGGAGACACACCGCACGTGGAACCTGGTGTTACAATTGTAGAAATGCTGGAGTGTATGGCTGTATCCCAGGAATGCGTGGACCCTGCAGCAGCAGCAGCAGCAGCAGAGGGCCCAGGTAGTCCAGGGAGATCCTCATGTGAGCAGACCTTCCTGTGGTACAGGTGGCAGAGGAGAGGCCAGAGGAGGACATCGATGAACAGGAGTGCCAGCGTGGAACTCTGGAGCAGGAGATACGACTACAACAGTGCCGAGATCACATACGTCTCTCTCACTCTGTGAACACATACCTCATTAGCCGCAGACAAAATGTAGCTCAAAGGACTTTTGTGAGTTTTGTAGCTGCAGGTGTTGAGCGGTGTGCGCATGATGATGACCGCTGCTCCAACAAACCTGCAGTAATAGTTCAAGAGAGACTGCAAAACAGTAGCAGCAACACCACATTTAACCGCATTTAACATTTGCAGACTTAGGAAAACTTTATTGAGAATAAAGAGAAACATCTTATCAGTGGTTACTGTTCAACATGTGGATAATATCAGTGACATTCAGGACACTTCAAGACTCTCTCTGAGCTTGTTAATACAGTATATTCGAGAAATCACTGGAGCAAAGACGGACCTGTTCTTCCCTTCGTTTATGATGATATCTCTGCTTCTTTTACTCTTGAGAGGAGTGGATTAAATGCTGCCAGTTATCATATAACTTATCTGAGACTTGCTGTTTACTATGTGAGCTGCTAGATGGACTCTGTAGTTAGAAAGCAAAAGGGATTAAAGTTACTGAATGCAGTTTTGCACAATCTTGGAGCTGGAACGCTGAACTGTTGATGTGTTTGGAGAAATGTCTCTTTCACACTAACGCTCGCGAATCACTAGTTTATCATGTGTAGCTTATATGAAACCTCATCCTGGTGGATAATAGGAGAGGGATCCTTTTATATAAACAACGCAGAATCAATCATGAAATGTATCTGATAATCTGACTAAAGGATTAACAGTCCTTGTTGAGAGGCTGTATTCTATTTTTGATTGCAAAATATTGTGTTTGCTCAGGAAGCAAAGACTGGGAATGTAAAACAGCTGGAACAGATGTGCACTGATGTTGAACCGTGTCCTTGAAAACCGTGTGGCTGTTTTAAAAACATGTGACAATGATGGTGAACATGCATCGTTACATGAAAGCTTTTGTGAATTTCATATGCAGGGCCTCACTGTCCGTATCCGGTTCCCCTCATCGGTTCATTTGTATTTTACGTAGAGGGAAGAATCAGTGGTTCTGCTGTCAGCCATGTAGGGGCCAAACTGCAGGTCAATGATAGGACACAGTACAGTGCAATCTGTGCCATTTACTGGTATCTATATGGTATCTATGGTTACTAGTACGGTATCGCCCACTGAAGTCTGTGCTCGAATAAAGTGCGCTTCACCAAACAGAAAGTGTCACTGAACATCAGTGAGCTGCCACAGAGCACTTTGTGTCTGCGTCATCTTTTCAACTACAAATCTGGAGAACTCTTTCTGAAAGTTTGCTTCTGAATCAACTGAAGGGTTTTGCCAACCTGGAATGAAAGTACTTTAACTCATTTAAAATTAAAATTCATACCAAAAGTGAACTTCACGGCCATGTTTTTCCCTGGATCTTTTTGGTGCATAACGTTCCGTTTGTTAAATTCCTAGCAGAACTCCCTGTTGTGACAGAAATACAACATACAGCCTTTGGCCTGCGACAGGTCACTGTTTACTAAAGGAAATTATCTTTAACACGTCTCCTCATACATGCCTGTCTGTGCAGTTGCACATCTTCCTTTACTTAAAGACCTTTACTCAGAACTGAGAGGGTGATAGTCCTTGTTCTCTGAAAGTATTTGACATATTTGGGATAACAACCTTTCCTAAAAGTGCCTTCCAACATCTCTCCATCACTGAGTTTGCTATACCTGCTCCAATGCTCCCTTATCAGCAGCTGTTGGTGCATTTTGCTAAATAGAGTCTGAGCTGCTTTTGAAAGATAAGATGAAGACTGTGGTGTTGTGCTTTTAATTGGCGACACTAGGATGACACCAGGAGCGACTGCAGAGGAGCAGTCGATTCCAGCTCAGCAGCCAGACTTTAAAGAACTGCAGGACATCATAAAACAAGCAAATTGAGCAACCTTGATCCAGCAAACAGCAGGAGACGGTCAAAAACATCTATATTTGCTGCCACCGTGGTCTTACATTGTTTCAAGCGGAGCTTTTGTTCTCTATCTCAACTCCTGGTTTGGGTAATGAGACTCCGCTGTGTTGTCAGGATATTTTTATCCGCTTTTCTGTATTGTAGTGTTGTCTGTAAGGCTGATGATGGTGCTGCACATCTATCTTAGTCTCCCTCTACTCCTCCAGGTCATTTACATATACTTAAGAACCTCCGCAAACACACTGTTGCGCTTCCTTTACAGTGATAAACCCACTCGGCAAGAAAGCCTGTTAATGACGTGTCCCTCATGTTAGCACAGAGCCGGTCCTGATAGATGGTTAGAGGGGTCTTAACAGTGACGGAGTGGTCGTCTTTGTGCCTGGCGTTAATCGCTCTCCAGGCACAGGGGCGGGTGCTATTATTCGTGTGTGTCTGTGATTTCTTATTTTGTGTGTGTGTGTGTGTGTGTGTGTGTGTGTGTGTGTGTATGTGTGTGTGTGTGTGTGTGTGTGTGTGTGTGTGTGTGTGTGTGTGTGTGTGTGTGTGTGAGAGAGAGAGAGGGGGGGGGGGCAATCCCGACTCGAGTCAATCATCAGACAAACGATGCCATAAGAACCCCTGCTGCAGCACCACTTTTCAACGTTGAAAATGTTTGAATTCTCACTGACTCGACGGCGTGTTTCATTGATGAAAGTCCCATCATGCATTACACGTGAGGGCCTGGTATTTTACAGTTTAGCTGTGCGACGATTTTCTGATGCTCTAATCTGTGAACCAATAATCCTGATCCTCACCCGAACCAGGGAGAACACAACTGTTCAGGGCGGTAGCGCTGATTGTCTGCTTCACTGGTCTGACAGTAATTGCTCAGCTAGCACTCCTGCAATGATTTTAAAATGTATGTGCTGCGTTTAAGCCTGGCAGGAGGTCAACAGAGACTTCTCTCATATTGTTCCAACCTGTGTTTTAACCACCCGACAATCAATACTGAGCTTCTATGTGATGAGTCATGATGTTTCAGGGTCGTGCACAGAAGGAACATTGGTCAAATCTCCGAATGAGCACTGCACCACTGCAAGAAGGGAGCGTGAATGATGGCCTTCGGGCTTTAAATGGCTTCTTCTTTCATTCTCCTGCTGAATCATGCTCCCTGAATGGGTCATGTTCCTTGATCCCTGCGTGCCCACTGATTTATCCCGGCTCTGAATCAAGCATGTAGGCAGCCTCTGTCTCACCCCTGTCTTCCTGTCTGCACAGATCTCGTCTCCTCCTCTGGCTGCATCTCCCCCGTCTCTTTTGCTCCTCATTGGAGCATCTCTGCACCCATGAGAAGTTAATTTTGTGAATGGACAACGGCATGAGTCACTAGGCTCCTGGAGTGGAACACTCTTCATGGACCAGACATCTCTGGTTATATATAAACATTAAAATGTGGTGGAGAGAGAGAAATTGGGTTTAAAGAGTGCAGAGTATAAGCCCCTTTCTTTTCTTTTCCTCTTTTGATTATGGTGTACACATAAGTGCTGTCTACCTAAACAGGTACAGAGAAATTATGTAAAATAGATGGCAAATGATGTTTTTCTCTAGAGAACAACCACTGTTACAGCTATTTCATTAGATTTGTAAAAATAAAAAAAATTAGAATATGCTTTTACGTTTATTGGCTTGGGCCTGTATTTCTGAACATCTTCAGGCTGCTCGAAGCAGCAGCTGCTTGGTGGGTGCGTCTCATTATCTCACAGGAACCATGTTAGCCGCTTCATGTGATGTCGGTATTTGTAGTGCCAAGAGTCAAATGTAGTGTCGGCCTTACTTGTTTTTCTTCCGTTCTCGTCTTTCTTCTGTTTGCGTCTGCCTGGCTTCAGTCTCTGCTCCGGTAACAGCACAACCAAATCCAGGGCGCTGCTTCAGATGTTCCCCTCGGTGACGGCGCCGACTCAGCCCGCCGACGATAAAGTCCCGTCAAACTCCGGAAGCCGCCGCTGACCCCTTCCGCAGGACCATCTGTCTGTGGATTTAGTCCACATTCTCATTTGCACTTGAAAGACAAAAATCCTCGCTGGTTCTGTTGCGAGGTGGAGAGAGGAAGGCGATAAGAGTTGTCAGGCGTCGCTGAGCCGTAGAAAAACCTCCTCACAGGATCCAGACCGCTCCAGAGCCGCTAACTGTCTCTGCTTTCTCATTGTTGTCCGTGTCTGAGGCCTGTTGCTCCTCACAGATGCTTCCATGTTCCTTTCTTGACCTGATGCAACATAGACCTGCAGAGAAGACCTACCTGAAGTGAACATCTTCCTCCTTTTAATGGCCAAATCATAGAAGTGATTCTGACTGCGCTTGAAACATTTCAGTTTAGCTTCACAAAGAGAAGAAGAAAAGCATCATGTCGTTTTCATTTCAACTCACTTCTGTCTGTCTGGCGTTTCCAGCTATCACCTACACGCCCAATTACAAGAAGAACCCTCCCCCGGTGCCACCCCGCACCACCTCCAAACCCCTCATCTCCATCACGGCCCAGAGCAGCACTGAGTCCACGCAGGACGCCTACCACGAGGGACGGCACCCTCACGGCGGGATATGGACTCCTGAGGGCCTCAGCCTGGGGCTGGGCCCCGGTAGGGGCCTCTACAACTCCACCGACAGCCTGGACAGCACCAAGGCTGTGACCATCGCCATGGAGGCAGCCGGGGTGATGGCGGGGAAAAGACACCCGTCCACAGACAGCCACAGCTCGGTGCTCACCTGCGACAAAGCCATCCTGGTGTCCAAAGCTGAGGAGTACTTGAAGACACCCCGTTCCTCTATAGGGATACAGGTCAGTCTCAACACACACACACACACACAATGAAATGAGCATTATTATTCTTGACAACTACTCGCAATATACTCCACTGGGTTCTGTTTAAAGCAAACTAAAAATAGCAAGTATGAGTCATGTCACTGCAAACCGTCAATTAGGATTCAAGTCATGCTGTTGCGGCTTTTAGCCCATGATTCTTTCCTCCGCGCTTCATTCACTCCACCTCCACTTACTCTATCAGTTCCTCCATCTCTTGCATCTCAAATCTGCACCCTCGCTCCACTCCCTCCTACCATATCTGCGATTCCTCTGCTTTTAGTTTGATAAGTTAGTTAGCTGCAGCTTTGAGCTTGTTGGTCTCCAAACGCCACCTCGGGCATCTTAACCACAGGTGCTTAGAATCGTTTATACCCGCCTCTGACGCGGTTGGTCGGTATCCAGGGCAACATAAGTAAAGCAGAAGTATGAGAGCAGAGACGCTGACGTTACTGGCGGAGGATGGAACCTGTGCGTTATAACAGAATGGGTGTGTATCAAGTCCTACCTGAACGTAAACAAATAACAAGGCCGTATTTAAAGTTTACTGTGTGAAATAAAACGGGAATTCTCCATTATCGTCTCTTTAAATATGACAAAGTGAGCGAGCAAATGAACATTTCTGATCTATGACAAGTTTGATGGCTTGTCTCATATTGCCTCGGTTCACTTGGAACACGAGAATAAATATTTTCAAAAAAGTCTTAAAAATCTAATAACAGCTATTAAGCATTTCCTTTGAAAACAAAGTAAAAGCTCACAGATCTGTGCTGTTGTTCCAGGACAATAACATGTTCTCTTAGCAACTGCAGACGTCTCTCCATGTTTTTCTTATGAACGAAGCTGGGAGAATGTTTAGCATTCTTCTGGTCCCATGTGATGAGACATCAAAGGCCAGAAGTGTGTGTATGAACTAGAATTCATGTTCCGGCTGACGTGGCTCATTAGCAGTGAAACTCAAACCCCTCCTCTATTTGAGGCTGTTACTGTTACAGCGATCGTCGCCGTGCTTTAACTCTTGTGCCCGTTGTGCGATGATTGTCACAACATGACGACAATAAGGCCTGGGGGCTCTGCAAATATCGCTTTATCGATTTTGCGGATGGCTTCGTTTCTGTGGACACAGCATCACATCAGTCTTCTTCACCAACTACTGGAGGTACAATTAACCTGTGTTAGCCTGCTTTTCCATTGATTCACTATTTCCTCTTTTCAGCACCTCTTTCCCTGAGAAGGTCATCCGATCTATAAGCTGTGACCTTAGTTTTGGACGTGGTGTTGCCTTGCGTTGTCATGGCCCTCCACAGACATTGACGGTGCTGTCAGGACATTTTCAAAACCGTTTACATTTTTCACATTTCACAAATATTCAATATCCCAGAATGAAGCGATTTTCTTTCTCAAATTCATTAAAGAAGAAAAGCTAAAAAAAAAAGCAATAAAAAAGACAAAGTGGGTCTGTTAATGACAGATTATTTACTATGAATGCACATATTAGTCATTTATACATTTGTATGTGTGGCGTTCCCACCCGTAGGTAGTTTTAAAGGCTGGACAAGCAGAACCTCTTCAGTTGTGTTTGTTGTCTGTTTCCAACCTTTTGAAGTGTCATCAGTATCATCAATCATTGTTCCGAAACCTTTTCTAGGGCTTTATTAACCAACAAAGTTGCACTTTAGAGAGACAATCAACGGTCGGTGGTTTTAACCCTACGGCTGATCTGTGAACATCAATTCATTCTTTCCCTTCTATCTTTGTCTGTGGTATCTTTTCCTACAATGAACTTTACTCTGCAAAGTGATTGAGGTTGCAGCACCCTCAGCTCCCCCTCCCGCTAGCAGCAACACTCAAACTGCCTGACAGGATACAAAACAGTCATCCAAAAATGTCACTTGCAGCCTTTAATATTGCACAGTTTAGTCCAAAGGCAGGTTGACTTTTCCTCACAGCAGACGGAGGCAGGATGTTGAGCCCTGGATTTATAGTCTTATATTGTCATTTTTTTTTACCCCCAACAATCATATTGTTGGGATTACCAACATTTGAAGTGAAAGTTTGTTTATGTGCTCTGAAACTAAATGGCACTGCTAACATCAACAGGTCTGCATGTTGCTGTGCTGCAACCTCTTTCAGCTAAGTTAGCATGCTAACTGTGCTCATTAACTGGAGCTGAATGCAAAAAAACTTTAACCAGAAAGAAAGACAACATGTGCTAATTCGCAGCCAGAAAGTGATGCAAAAACAGGCAAGGATTCTATAATAAGACTTAAAGAAAGGGCTCGAGGGACTGGTGCAGGAGATCCTGAGTCTGAGCAGCTGGATCACAACCGCAGCCACACAGAACCAGACTAGATCCTCATCGCTTATTTTTCCTTCACATACCATAATATCTAGTAATGCTGCCCTATCTATCACCTCCTAAGTATGGATGCGCTGCTGTGTTATACGTGACAGTCAGATTGATGGAGCCGACTTTAACAGCAGAGCTGTTTTTATGGGGCTGTGGACAGATGCGTTTGTTTCGAGAACAGTGCACAACACAGCCACAGCATTTGGCTGAGCTTCTGCAAAAGGGACCTGAAGTTTGACTTCCTGGGTCCCCTTATCTGGATCTACACCATAATGTGAAAGAATATATCATATATTAAAGTTGTTTCATTGCTATTGCATATAATTACACAATGCACATCTTCTTTTACATGTTTAACTACCTCTCGATAGAAAATTCAAGTCCCTCCTCCTCAGTAGTGTTACTGTGACACCCTGGGTGTGAAGCACTATAAATCATTACTTTCTGACAGAGCGTGTGCAGCCCAGAGGCTTTGTCCAGGCCCAAAACAGAAGCGCTGGAGAATTGTAGCTCATGTAATTAGAAGCACTTTGTTTCTGGTTCGGGGTTTGATATCTTTTAACACTTTTCACGCCAGGTGGAAGCAGCCACGGATTCCGAATCTGAGAGTAAAGGCTCGCGGGAGTACCAGTCTGTCGGCATCCAGGTAGAAGATAACAAGAAAGGGTGAGTAAATGGCTGCTGGGCTGTTGGCCTTACAAAAACTGCCTCTTTTGATGTTTCTCGTCAGCATTTGGAAGAATCGTTTGAGTTTCTGACAAATGAATGTGTGCATCCGTTGAATACAACAGGCAGGGCAGGTTCAAGCGCTCCAACAGCGTGACAGCAGCCGTTCAGGCTGACATGGAGTTGGAGGGCTTCCCTGTCATGGAAGACAAGGGTCTGCAGTTTGGCGGCGGCTTCCAGCGTCACTCTGAGCCCAGCACGCCCACCCAGTACGGAGCGGTGCGAACTGTGCGCACCCAGGGGCTCTTCAGCTACCGAGATGACTACCGAACCCCCACCGAACCCCCGAGTCCCAGGGAGACCAGCAGAGAGGCCACCTGGCAGCTGGAGCCGCCCTCCCAGAGAGAGAGCGCGGCTTCGTCGGCCGAGTCGGGCAGAGCGTCACCCTCCCTGAGGAGGGACGGGAGCTGGTTCATGCAGCTGCTGCACACAGACACCAAGAGGATTGAAGGCTGGTGCAAAGAGATGGAGGCAGAAGCTGAAGAGAATGACCTGCCGGAGGAAAGTGAGTGGGAAAGGGAACGCTACACACACCGTCTGAAGCGGCTAAATGGAGGTGTTGCATTTTCAACACTGAGTGTGTGTGTGTGTGTGTGTGTGTGTGTGTGTGTGTGTGTGTGTGTGTGTGTGTGTGTGTGTGTGTGTGTGTGTGTGTGTGTGTGTGTGAGAGAGAGAGAGAGAGAGAGAGAGAGAGAGAGAGAGAGAGAATGAGAGAGATGCTAACAAAACCTACATATTAGCCTTTCTTTCCATACTGAATTCTACATTAAAACCACTGACAAGTAAAATTAATACCAAGGATCATTTCATTTCAGTGCAGTCGTCTCTTGGGATACTGGAGGAAACACAACACAAAGCAAACATCTAAGCATTGAAATCAATGCTAACAGATATGTACTGCGCTAATCTCCATACAGAATACATGCGCACGCGAGCCCGGTAGAGACGGTTTGAAACACCTTTGACCAGACGTCCAGATAGAGTTGTTCCAGCTGTCCTGATCACATTGTTCGCAGCTCATTTTATTGATCCAAAGCAAGTCGTCGATAATTCAAAAGCAGCTGGTGCAGAGGCAGTGATGCTGTTCTTGCAACGTAAAGCAGAAACTTTTCCCTCTGGGGGAGTTCCGCAGGGATTAGACACATCGACCCACCTCAGTCAGATGCCTTCACTCGCCCCTACAGGAGGCTGCTCCGTGCCCATTCGCTCAGGCCTAATTGTCTAATCAGCTTCCCTTAAGCTCAAGGCTGCACAGAACCTTCAGGAGATTCCTCAAATAGAGACGACCGGTGAGTGTGGAGCAATCACCGGCAAGAGCTTGAGGATTTAAAGCGCGCCCTGACACCGACGAGGCTTAAAAAACTCAAATCTGCCAGCTCTGGATATTTGAAGCCTTAAGACTCCTGAGACAGTTTGCAACATGGAGAGTTCGGAGGTGGGAACAAAGCTGAGGAAACGCTGAGGCCGCTCCCTCCGCAGTAATTACAGATAACAGATGCACGCAGCGCTGCCAGCTTACACGTTAAAAACGATGGACACCATCATGTGTGAAGCGTAAGTCATTTAGATAAAAAATTTCACCATACAAAAGAATTAACGCTAATCTCTTAATACTGGACAAATATCAAAAGGAACCCTCATAAAGCTGTTGGATATAAGATTTAGATGAGTCTAGAGGATTACTTCTGCTATATCAGATAAAGAATTATACATAAATAAATTCAAGATAACAGCCTGTCAGACAAAGTTGTCTAATGAACTCTGACCTGGACACAAGGCCAGTCTGACGCCTCAACAGTTGTGTTTGGATCCGCAAGATGGCATCAAAATCATGTGGGTTTTTTTTTTTTTTTACATGTTCTATGTGCAGACAAAATCAAAACATGCACATCAGATCCCGATGATCTTTGGGATTTTAATTTAATTAACAGGATTCCAGTACACATTTAACCTTCCTGCAGCTTGTAAGAGATTTTTCCTAATAATTTCCTGACATTTTAACCATCACAGGTTACACACTAAACAAGGATTTACTGGGGGGGAAAAAATCTGAAATACCACGCTCTTGATGTGGTTGTGGCATTAATAGTATTTGATTTTCCTAATCACATTTTTAATTATCAGCAATTTTTAAAAATGAAGATAATCCTGGAGTATAAAGCTGTCCCCACTTCATTTCACACCAGTATTTCAACTTCAGTCCATTAATTCCTTACAACTGCCAGTTAATGAAGCTAAATTAGTAGATCTCTGGTATATACCATAGAGTATTTGAACTGCGTACTCAGTGCTGTGTTTAGAATCAGAACTTTGGCCAGCATCGATGTCCTAATACTGTCTCTGTACTGTCTCCCAGGACCCCAGTGCCATGCCGCGGCCCACCTCCCAGGACCTGGCTGGCTTCTGGGACCTGCTGCAGCTCTCCATCGACGACGTCACCATGAAGTTTGACCAGCTGCAGCAGATCAAGAACAACAGCTGGAGGCTCATAGACAGTCCGGAGAAGAAGGTGAGGGTTTCTGTAGTGTCGCCCTCTGGAGGCCAGCAGCTGGAGCTGCATCTGTAGTAGGAACGACGCCTAAGCTCAGATGTCTGTAGCCTTCTCTTTCCTGTATTTGTCCGTGGATTCTGTCACTGCCACCCCACCTTGTTAGCACCGGTGGGACGGTGAGGAAGGTGATGACAGTAATTAGTAAAAGTCAAAACTCCAGTGCACGAAACAAGACCTAGTTGTCAGATTAGTGTTTTTGTTTTTGTTTGTTTCTAAGCTCAAATCATAGCCTACCATACCACAGTTATTAGGTGGGAAGGGGTGCTAAAGTGGGACACCAGAGGTCAATATCTGACAACAATGATGGAGTGAAGCTTGGTGGAACTTTTACTGGAGCTAGAACATAGAGCAACTCAAAGCCAGATCGTGAGGAGCTATTGTGTCATATCACATACTTGAGTAGTGGGAGACACAAACACACCCCACCATAGGGTCTGTTTGTATGAGTTGTAGTTGAGACTTACAGGTTTTTAGTGTATACTTTATTCAGTTTTGTACAACTTGCATCTGTGATTACCCCCTTCCCTCTACAGCCCCCAGCTCCTGTACCAAAGAAGACAGCTCGACAGAAGACTGTGATAACAAGGGAGAAATCCCTGGACCTGCCTGACAGACACCGACAGGAGGCCCGCCGGCGCCTCATGGCAGCCAAGCGGGCGGCCTCGTTCCGGCAGAACTCAGCATCGGAGCGAGCGGACAGCATCGAGATCTATATTCCCGAGGCTCAGACAAGACTTTGAGGAAACAGGGTCGGCGGCTGACGCTCCTCCCACACTTTCTCCTCCAAACGGTTTTAATACTTAGCCTTTTTTCTAGACTGCTTCTCTCTCTCTCTCTCTCTCCACCATCCGTTGTCCGATCTCAAAAAGCCATCCTCAGCGCCCTTTGCCAAACGTCGTCGGTGTGTAGGATGTGCCAGAGTGAGTGTTAGCAGAAACGTGTGTCTGACGTGGGTCAGTTGGGTTTCTCCTCAGGTAGCTGGTGATGAGGATGATGATGATGATGATACTCAGTCTATGCGCTCTCCTATCTAATGTCCTGGATGAGCGCGTCTGTAGTTTTTCAGCATTTGCAAAGTGCCAATTTAAAAGTGCAGCTTTGAAATCCTACCAGCAAGCAGGCCTTTGAGCTAAGCAGAATACACCAGAAAAACTCTGTTTATTTGAAGTTGTTCAAAATGGTCAAATATGATGAGTATTTTCAATCATGTGAGCTTCTATACAGCTGATGACCTTTATGTTTCGGAATCTTTTAGGGGGGAGGGGCGGGATAAATGTTAGTCAGAAGTTAAATATCACAAACTGTTCAGTTCAAAGCTGAAAAGTGCCAGTGCTTGAAATACCTCAACTATGTGCACGCGGCACTGCTCACCCATTCCTGGTTATTCAGGCGACCCTTAAATCTCTGAACTGGTCACTGTTGGATAAACGCAGCTTTCTACCCACTCTGCTTGTACCAAACATCGTTTCTTGCTCTGGATCGGTGGAAGGATGACAACTTGACGGCTCGTGAACGCGCACACCACAGTCATCCCTGTATTAGTTTGCCATCGACTCGAAGCCGAAAACATTCATGTTTCATGCCAACATCTTCATTCCGCGTCAGTGCAGTAGAAGAAAAACCTGTGAACATTTGTGTAAAACCTTCGCTCAAAAATGTGTAGACAAATGCACTTATGCACTTACAATGATCCCTGTTTCAGAGGGAAATGTACATAGTTCACAATAGTACTGTTGATCTTTTGAACCGTGTGCAGGAAAAATAGTCATTTTATCATGTTTACCCCCCATTGCTAGCCTTTCCTCCCTCTTCCTTCTTCTGTTGCATGCACACTGAGGCTCCATCACACGTGCAAAAACCACACCGCTGTCTTTCAGATTTACTCCTCCTGGTTCAGGTGTAGCGTGCTGGGCTAGAAGTGGTTTGCTGGTCTCACATTTCCTGAAAGGTTTAGTCCCGCTGAATCATAACTGTACTCAGAAATAACATAATAACAAAGCAAAGCTCAGGGAAAAGGTATCGCACTCCCTGACTTTGCTCCCAACTTCTCAATAGTTTGTGTCAATGTGTTTTCAGCCCATTTAACCCTGATTTCCATCACAGAGTTCAGACGTAAATCCGATAAAACCGCTATTTCAGATCCATTTTATTGCTCATTTAGTCTCCATACACCACTGTTCTTTTAACTATTCATCATTATCCTATTAATGTGTTAACTACGTGTCATACCCGGTACATAAATAATAAGTTAATGCTAAATTTCTGACAACTGCAGAAAATGAAATGATGATAAGCTACTCCTGCTGATGATGAAGGGTGCGTCAGCGCAATGTGATCATTCTCAACCCTAAAGAAATGTTAACGATCAAACATTTCCTGTTTAGGTGACAGTTGTAAACCACCATTTAATCAACACCAATACAGGAGGAAATATCACATCCATTTTTTATACAGAACATTAACATGAGGAGCATGTTCAGTCCAGCTAATCACAACCAAAGCGAGTACTTCAACCATCCAGTGCAGTGCTCCAGTATTGACATTTATGCAGCGGCAGACACCTTTAAGAGTACGACAGCAGGTTTCTGGAGAGCGTCTGAGTGTGTGATGCGGGGCATTTGGCAGAGCACTGACGTTCCCCTGCTGTTGCCTCGGCGGCAGGCAGATGGGGGGAGACATTGAGCTGGCCTGACATATGCTGGCTCAGAGTTGATGAGAGCTTCATGCCACTGCTGCGGCTGCTGCTGCAGCTGCAGCTGAAAATGCGGTTTGGTGAGAACCCCTCGGCGCTGTGCTGGGTCTGTCTTTGACTGTGTGAGCTGCTTATGTAAGACTCTGGGTCCTTGTGAGATCCAGCAAACGGCCTCCAAGGACTTTTGAGGCCCGTGTTTGATAAATATGTTGCCGGAGAGTGGTGTGTATGTGGAACTTAACCAGGAGAATTTGTGTCCGTCTGTGCTTGTATAGTTTCGCTGAAGGCTGTAGTTTAAAACAGTCACAGTTTATTTTCTTCCTGTTCATCAGGGCTTTCAAAAGGAGTATTAGTCACACTGGCTTCCTTTAAAACATATCTTTTGCTGTGCTTAGCTTTGAGTAAACGATCAGGAAAGTGATCCAACAGACACACAGAGAAGTGAGAACTGCAGAAATCAGAACTGGAGGGCGTTCTCACCAAAAACATTATCCTCTTAGTCTTGACAGAGGCCTTTTTTTTCTCCCCTTGACAGACACAAGGACAAGTGTGATTATTGCATCTGTAGTAAAAGATGTGAAATGATCACTATAAATATTGCTAATTAAAATATCTCAGAATGGGTATTGTTGGTCTCCCTCCATCTACAGTCAACGCTTGTGTGCTTGGTGTAATTTATTATTTCTATTTGTGTTTATTTAATGCTGAAATTAACAGGTAGAAGGACATGTGATGCAGAACTTGACCTCAGGTCAGCCAGAGTGGTTTTGGGGTAGATAATGAGAGACAGCGGGATTGTGGGTAGTGTAATTTTTCCACCACCTGCTCATCAGACTTTTACAGGAACATGTTGAAAATGTTGAAAATTTTTATTTCTCACCCTGAGAGGAAAGTAATTTAGTCTGGTAATATTATATGTAATATTTAAGGGAGGAAAATAAACCACCCTGGCAAAAATATACAAAGTAGGAGTATTTGAACAGAAAATATGATGACTGTAGATGGAGAGAACTGGGGATGATCCATACCCCAGTATTTGACCTAACCTCATTAATTAGCCCCTAATACTTTTGAGTCTCAATCTAATTACTGCACACAGTTAAAAGAATAGTATCTAGCCTCTTGTTAAGATCTTTAGGCAAGTTCAGTTAAACCAGAATTATTTCTTAGATCTCTTAAAGATTAATGAACAGAAAACATAAGGCAGCCTGAACTTTAACCAAAACTGTAGTTTCATAATGTTGTATTTTCCTGTAATCTGTGGTTTAAAATCAACTATATTGATTTAGTCAAGTGATTAAAGAAATTGAAAAAAAAAAAAAAAACAATCTACGTGAAGTCAGTTTTTAACTTCCTTTGATCCAGAGTTTGACCACGGCCACTGATGAATGCATCGATCCGTGTTTGTGGAAACATGTGGATGAGGTTTATGTTTTTAGTGACGTAGGCCAGCTTGTTGTGCATGTAGCAGGGTGAGCATTGTGCTCATTACCAAGTTAAACCTTAAACTATCCCCCAAGGGCAGCATCAAACTCGAAGTGCCATCTTTTTTCGACTTTTCTACCATTCTCCAGAATCTATCTACGAATCGTAGAAGCGAACCATTCCTGCAGTTTACCCTCATTTTTCATCATTCCACTTCTTGACATGGGTGGCCTCACATCTGGCACAATTATCTATCTGGTTTTAACTCTGTAGAAATCACGATTTATTTCAAGGGGACATTTTTGTACCATATGATGGACAGCTTGTCAGAGTCACTGAGATGAACTGATGCAGCACTTCCTTGGACTTGGAATGTGAAAAATCACACTATAATTACCAGATAAATAAAAAAGGTAGTTGTTTAGCTAAATTTATTTTCATCTCTTGTATATCATATCTACAGTGAGAATTAATATAATGCCAAATATTAATTATTTGTAAAGAAATATATATATATATATATATATGTATAGATAGATAAATAGATATATAAATATAGACTATATGCCTCATCAAAACAACTATTTTCTGCATTTGATCGCATTTTTTGTCATTTCTACTCTGTTATGATTATTTTATATGCTGATATGATGACATGTCTAAAAACACAGATTTAGAATGTATATTTATTTATTTTAGGGATGCACAATATTTCTTTGTCCATTTATTGGCCAGTGTTGTGATATTTGTGTAGTTTTATTTATCTGACCATACTCTTTTTTGCCGATAAAAGCAATTGAATGGAATGGCTTTTATTTATTAACAACACATTTCTATGCTGTAGGTGGCGGTATAATTTACAGATTTGTCACTTTTTCCACTGTTTTTGAATGGGTTGCAGGTTACAAAAACATTCTGCAAGTATTCTGAAAGGAGGGAAAATAGGCCAACCTAATACAACCAATCTTAACAGAAATGTTGTCATTGTTACAAAGAAAAAACATTTCAACAATTTCTTTCAATTAGAATTTGTAATTAACATGGAGGTAACAGCTTTTCTTAACCTCAGGTCACAAGAATACACATTATTGATACATATTATTATATATCTATTCCTAAATTTGAGACAACCTCATCGGCTCAGAACATTCCATCTTGTGCATCCCTTTTTTTATTTATTTGTTATAGCATGGTCACCCTGTTATGTATGTAAGTCAGTCTTTTCTTTTTTCTTTTTTTCTGTGTGTCTTTTACAGGTGAGATTCAACACATTTATTTTTTTCCCTCATTTTATTTTATTTCCAAAGCAAATGAAAGCTTTTGCCTTTTGTGTACTTTGGTCATTGCTGAGATCATCCAGTGTAAATAATTCCACAATTAAATTTTTGGAGAAAATTCTCATCTGTGTTTGTTTGTTTTATTTGACAATAACAATGTTATATAAGATGGCACAGATGTGATTCCTCTGTGCACATGTGTGCAACAATTTCTGCCAGGAGGGTCCCTGCTTAAAAAATATTTTAATTGTGTTTATAGAACAACCACTTATTCAGCTAATTTCCATAATCAGAGGGACCTCAACTTGGAACCTCTCCTCTTAAACAGATGTACAACATCGCCACCTAAAGGACTAAAAATAACCGATTAACCAAATTAAGATCACATTCTGATCTCGACCGACAAAATTTTAACCAGTAAAATATATTAATTTTGCATTTGTATTTTAAGCTGTGAAGTAAATCTTTAAACAATATCGCGACAGTATGGTGAAAGATTAAAATCCTGATTTAATGCACCAGATAAATCATGACAGCGAACAGGAGGAAGGTTCCTACAATTCTAATTACCGTGGAACAGCTGTAACTTAAAGCTAGACGCTTTGTAGATGTTTGAAATATATGTAGATAGATTTTAATAATTCTTTTTTAAACAGTATTACTCACGCCATCACAAAGATTACAGAGTCTCAAAAAACAAATACAAGCGCGTGGAAAAGGGGATGTCGGATAGTTCATGGTGGGAGGAACTTCCGGTTAAGAATAAGCTTCCTGTTTTGACGTCATGTGACCAAATAGAAGTCATATGAATTCCGGTGTCGTTTATAGCCTGCTTCACGCCTCGCGTGAAGGAGTGTGGAGTTCACTCATCTGTACGGTATGTGTACTACTGCGTTTGTACTATATATCTAGTCAGTCTGTGAAGAGTAGGAAACAACGTTTTAGTTTAGCTTGTGATTTGGTGCCGCATTGGTTTCTATCTATTATAGCGCTTTCCCTGAAGTTATTGCGGTATATTGTTGTCTCCTAAAGCAAGCTTAAACTGGGACATGCGTATTGCGTTTTAGCACCAGACACTACACACTGTTTATTTTCAGTAATTTTGGCTTAATGGCGTGGGTAGTAAGTCTGTTTTTACAGGTCTAGTTGCTGTTTTATTTTATGATGCCCTGGTCAAATGATGAGATGTTTTTTGTTTGTTTGTTTGTTTGTTTGTTTGTTTGTTTTTCCTTAAACAGTTAAAATGATCCGGACGCCATGCGCCTAGCTACCGCCTGCACCCTCACTTGGAGCTGATCTACTTCAAGCACCATGGGTCCTGGCCAGCAGACCAGCTCTCTCATTAAACCCAGTGCAGAGTACTTTTCATGGGAATACCGCCTACATCTTATTGGGCTGGGTTTTGGATTCTATGCAGCAATATTCCTTCTCTCACACCTTCTGTCCGTGGCTCTTTCACATACTTATAAATCTCTGTTAAACAAGGAGAAGGTTTTCTGGAACCTCGCAGCCACTCGGGCAGCCTTTGGGATCCAGAGCAGTGTAGCTGGCCTCCGAGCCCTGACTGAGGAGTCTTCAATAACTAGAGACAGAGTGACGGGACAGGAGGACTGGTCGTGGTTCAATATCCTAACTGCCACGGGGTTTTTTGTGTTTGAGAATGTAGCATTTCACTCATCAAACGTCATTTTTCGGTCTTTTGACCTCCCACTGGCGACGCACCACTTCTTTGCCCTGGCGGGATATGCAGGGGCAGTTGTGTGGGATTCCCAAGGTCATTTCCTACCAATGGTGACACTGCTGCTGGAGATGAGCACTCCATTCACGTGTGTATCCTGGATGTTGTTAAAGGTACCGGCAGATTTGATTTTGTATTTGATTTAAATGCTCTGCTTTTACTTTGGTCGACACACAGCTCACATGCTGTATGCCTGTTTTTATTTGAGCAGGGCAGTTCCTGAATTTCACCAGGTTTCAGTTCATCTGTGGTCTTGAACTGAGGTGCTGGCAACCAATTAACTTTGTGTCCTTTGAAAGAGGAAGTTCTATTAAAACCACAAAGCCAGAATTTAAGCTTTTCTTTGCACCCATAGATTTGTCTTCTGCAAATATGACGGTGCTTTTCTAAATTCTGAATCTATGTCTCTCCTCACAGGCCGGCTGGGCTCCCACCCTGTTCTGGCGAGCTAACCAGTGGATGATGATCCACGCCTTCCACTGTCGCATGGTGTTAACCTACTACATCTGGTGGTTTAGCTTCACCCACTGGACAGAGCTTAGCATCCATGTGGCCCTCCCTGTGCGGGTGCTCTTTTTCACAGGCCTTGCTCTGCTAACACTTATCATCAACCCTATCTGGACACACAAGAAGACTATGCAACTGCTAAATCCAGTGGACTGGAACTTCAGCAACAAGCCAGTCATCTTAAATAGAGTTAAATCAGGTCACAATGATGTTTCTGAAAAGCCCAAAGGTCACTGAGGTTTTACAGGAAAGAATATAAAAGTTATTAGAACCCTTTTACACAGACTAACCTGTCAAATATTAACCATGGCCGGATAGTATTAAACTATTTTTTTTCAGGCTTTATTTTGTGGTTTTTATCTTCATTTAGTGGGTGAAGTCTTACTTTTTTCATCTGTTCAGGATTTTTTTATTATAATATGTGGTTGAGGTAGTAAAGGTCAGCAGTTCATGACCATCAGGGTGGTTTGGAATCAACAGTCATGCTACGCTACTCTGTATATTTCTTTATTACATACTGACAACTTGGTTACTACATAGTATTAAACAATAAGGGATTATTGTGACACATGGATCAAATTATGCTTGCCTTCAATTATTATCTTACTACTAAGGTGGTTGTCTGGATGGTAGAACATTTTATGTTTTAAAACTGCTTCTTAAAGTTTGTTCCTTTCAATTTGAGTAAAAAAAAAAGGTGGACTCTGAATCCTCCTTCAATAGAGGCAAAGAAACATTCATTGTGCCCATGAAAGAAAAAGAAAACAACAAAATGTTCTTTGTTAGTTAATGAAGGAATAGGGATTGTCCACTTCACAAAAGCTCTATTTTTAAATGGCGTGTACAATGTTGAAACTTGACAAAGGAATAGCTAAATGTATACACATATAAAAGCACTATTTCTGCTAGCCACCTTGAGACAATACAGCTATTGTTTTTTTCCACTCAGTCGTCTTTTGGTACTGGAAAACTTTGGATTTGTACATTGTCAATACCTGTCGAATACACTATCTGTTTTTGTGTTGCTGCCACTATGCTGCAGATTTTCATTTATCTTTTTTTTTTATGTCAGTCAATGTTATTTCTTTAATTGCTCAGTGTTGATGCTCACAATGGTTAACTTTCATTATTAAATGAATGTAAAAAATAAAGTGCATTCCTATATTTGAATACATTTCCGTTCATTTTAACATTATTCTATAATAACTAACTATAATAGTAACTAACAATTTAAGTTGAACTGAATAATGTTGAAAATATAATGTTTGAATAAAAAGAGAACCTTTGCAAATACAACATTTCGTTTGTTTCCACTTGTAATTCCAACCGTATCACCGAATATCTGCCTGCAGGGGGCAGAAATGGGTGATTTATGTGTCCCTGCATTTATTTAGCCTCAGATCTCGAAAGATTATCACAATAACTCCAAATATTAAATGAGCAAATTAAATGTGGAAGTATCTTGTCATATAATCAGTATAAATATGCGAGTCCTACGCTTAAAAATGACTTAATTTGTATTGTTCTAATTTTGTAATACTTAGTGCGTTAATCATTCAACAAAAAAAACTAATGAAACAACGTGTTAAATGATTAAATTAAGGTGATTTATGTTGTTTATAATACGAGCCACGCCACTTTATTTTCATATTTAAACGTGCTGATTTTTACCCAAAAAACGCTAAATTCGCCAGTCTGTTCAGAAAACTACAGAAATCCACGTTTTCTGGGGGCCACCTCACACGTCACATGGTCAGATTGGCAAGTCTCTTCACAGGCTCATCCTACAGAATACAGTGGAAACTTGAGTGACGTTCCGCACAGCCAATCACAGCATGCCACTGACAATTTGTAAGCCAATGAGTTATGTGGAAGGGGCGAGGAGTTTTCGGGGATGGAGTCAGTTTGCGTCGAAGGTAGTCAAGTGAAAACTGGATGTTTTATGACTTAAAATGTGTTGAAGTATAAAACATACCTCCCGTATGACAGTTGCACGGAAGTATAGCGAAGGAATAAGATTTTTCTTTCAGGAAAAGTCAGAAAAGGGTAAGTTGAGCAGGGTTTTTCCAACTTTCTGGCACATTTTAAACAATTTCAACTTGCTGATTTTCCTAATTCCTTTCATGTTCTATAAAAATTCGTCTTATAGATCCAAGAAAGAACTACCAAATAAACCTTGTCTTGTGTTTCCTGGTGACTTAAGTCTAGATTTGTTCTGGAATAGTGTTGGGAGATGGCTTTAACGTGGCGCCTCAACTAAGTTTGCCAAGTTTCCAACAATGTCAACAATCTGATTCTCAGTTCTGTACCCCAAATAATTAGCTTAGCTCACGATAATTAACGCATCATAATGGATTCAAACTTCAAAATGGTTTTGTTAGCGGGACATCATTCTTTTCTCCCCTAGGCTCTTTTTTTTTGATAGATGCCTCAGTGATTGGGCACAGCCTCATATTTTCTCGAAAGAATGCAATCGCTGGTTTTAGCCTTTTGCCCTTTAAACTGAGTCTCAGTCAATCATCTTTTAGTTAACATGACTTCCAAAGCGTATGCATAGGAAGTAAAAGTAGCCCTCGGCGTTTAACACCCACCTTAGAAATGAGCCCATCTGAGCTGCAGCACTCCAGCCCAGCTAGCAAATTCAAGTAGTCATGCATGGCATTCCTCAGCAAAGCACTGCACGATATCACTCAGCCGGAAGATCAGCCTGAAAGAGGATTAAAACCACGATTTTAGTGTTCCCTTATCTCACTGTACAGTGAAGGTATCTGGTGAAGTTTAAAAGTTTTCAGCCTGCTTTAGAGATTTAAAAAAGTGGCTGCAAAAAAGGACCGCTTTGTCTCCATTTGTATTGTCTGATGTCAAGCATGACCTCTTCACTTTGCCAGTACGTGGGTAAAATGGAACGTTCATTAACACACACACACACACACACACACACACACACACACACACACACACACACACACACACACACACAAACAAAAATCCCCACTGATGATAATTTGTTTAGCAAATGCGAGTGAGCAGGAATGCAAACGAGCAAACACAGACACTTGAGGCCTCCCTCTGCTTTAATCACACCTGCAGAAGACCATCGATGCAGCACAGTTGAAAAAGAACACACCGCATACTTTTGTAGCAACATAATGTGTCAGATAATTATAATGTATGAGGGAAATTCTTCAGCACTTTACCAAACTTGCATGCTCTCTTTCCCCCTTTATTTGAATGAAGCAAGAGCTTTTCTACGCAGTAAATAGTGTTCCTCTGGGGCATGTTGGCACTCCGAAAGCTTTGCTGCTGTTCAGGAGGGGGGAGCTCAGTTAGGATTGACAGCCACAACTCTGGCTGCCTCTGTTTTTCAATAGACACCACATTTAACAAATGTAACACTATCCGTCTGTAATTTTCATTGTTTATTCCTGAATCCAGCAGGTTTTTTTTGTTTTTTATTAAGATGCAAAAAGCTATATAAAACTTCATAACTTGCTGCATCGCAGTACAGCAGCCTGCATGCCTGATGTTTTTGAAAGTGAAATAATCAAACCCATTTAAGTTGATAATTAAAACATTTATGGACATTCATATTGAGGGATAAATAGAGGCATACCCATCCAACAGAAAGAGCCATCAATGAGGACTACTGCTAAATTGACTTAGCTCAGACTTAGTTTTAAATACATAATTTCTTGTTCACATTTGACTACTTGAAAAATTAAAAGTCACTTAACAAAGTTAGCCATCTGGTGATTTTTGCCCCCTCCACTTTTCATGGGTTTGGGATAGAAGCTCTATGTGTCGGTGATGATCATTAGTCCAAATACTATGGCACTGGAAGGGTGAGAAGGTTGTTGTTGTTTTTTTCTAGGCCATAGGTTTTTGAAGCTCCTTTATCTCTTCACGATGCTTCATGCTGTCCTCCCTGAACCTGTCTATGAATACATTACTCCCATCCTGAGCCCATTCACACAGCCTGTGTTGTTTCAAGTCTGATATCTATAACCCTGACAGAAGAACTTGGGAAACTTATGTTTAACACAACACCCAGATCCGCTCTCTCTTTATGTTCTATAAGTTCTATATGTCTTATGTTTGAAGATGAGCATGTTTTTATCTTTGGCTAACTCTCTATGATTGTATTGATTATTGAACCAGACAGGATGAAGACAATGCAGGTGATTTAAAGTTAACCTACCTGGTCTAGTGATTCGGAACACACAGCTGAATAAATGTTCTGCATTACCCCAGCAGGCCTGGTGGCTGTTTTCCTGTCTGAGCCTCCAGAGCGTGTAATGACATGCTCAGCTGAGCTTGTCATCGACTGTATGGCTGATTTTTACCTTCCGTGTGCTGTCCTCTCTCAATCACTGCTCTCAAACTCCGGTGCAGTTTTTTTTTAAGTTACTTATTAAGTGGAACATTAAGTAATTTACTCATTTGGACATGACATTTTAAGTGTGAGGAACAGACTAATCATCGGTGTTTGCAAACTAAATTTGAATATGTTTTTTTGTGGTAATGTTGAAGTTTGGTGTTTAAGGATTCTGGTTGTTCCTGATTAAAGTGTTCCTGTGTTCCTGTGGAGTCGATCTCTATTGTCAAAGGCAGGTGTTTGCATGAGGAACGCCACAGACCACACCACAGCTCCGACAGGATGTAATTTAAGGAAAGGTGCATTTAGAATTCTTCAAAAAAGCAGGTAAAAAGACCACACAAACCAGAGTAATTATATGATTCAAGGATCATGAAGACTGGTTTCAAAGCAGGAGGGATAAAAAAAATCTTTTGGCATGACGACTAAAGGTGTAGCAATCCAGGAAAGACATTGGAGGATAGCGTTCGACAGATATTCCATGACAAAAGCAATTGTTGTTAAGTGTACCACACCTGGATACTCCACTTCCAGCCTTCCTTTTCCTGCTATCTTTGAACAATGCTTTTAAAGGAAATGATGAGTCTATTTGAGGTTCCTGTCAGGAATAAAATGGAACAATAACAAAGAGTTTCTCAGTATAAGAGTCAAACATGGTAGCTGCCTTGGACGGTGTTCTACTGACCGTATCTCAACAGCCTAACCTTTACCAACCAGACTATTGCTACTAGCAGCATTATGTAGCATCTAAGACACTAGTTGTGATTGTTTCCCTTTCCTATTCTGGACAGACACCTACTTGATCATGTTGAGAACAAAAAAGCAGAGGTTTTCACATCATTTGGAGACAAAACCCGCTTTGAGGAGCAGAATGAGTCACCCTTTGCGTCAGAAGTAGAGCACTGTCTTCTCTGGAACTTTAGAGATTGCTCAGTTATGCTATAATATGGGGCATGCATGCTTCAACAAGGACCACTTTATTCTACAGCTTGATGTCATAAATCTCTCATCTGTTTAAGTGAACGCTACCAAGCTGAGGAAGTCTGGAAACAGCGGTGTGGTTTCAAAGAGGAGAGCTTGACAGAAACTGTCACCTCTGGATACACATTATACAGCTGCAAACAAAGCTGCTGCTGCTGCTGCTGCTGCTGCTGCTGCTTGAGGAATGCAGATGTCTCTCATGCCCATGCAGGTCCAAAGGTCTCTCCTGCCCAAGCATGCTAATAACCTTTCCCTCAGTCAAAATGTGTGATACCATTTAAGGCAAAATGTCAGACTGACCTCTGCTTTCCAGTTTTGCATAGCTATAGATTGATGTGGTTTCCGTGTAAATGCCAAAGGTCAGGCGTATTGGTGTTAATTAAGAAAAATTGCACCTTTTCTGTGTGCTTCAGTGCTTATGGGAAATGTACTGGTGTCTAGTATGTTTACTCATTTTGACAAGGCCTCAGCTATAAATAAATGAATGAATCTTGGTTTCTTGGAATTTATTAATCAGATCTTTTTATAGTTGGAACCTAACTCTGAAGTGGGTTGGAATGATTTTGTTTCCCTGGAGACCACCATCACTTCACAGACACTCAGCAGGCGCCATGGTCGTTCACAACGGCGTCATTACATGCAGCCTTAATTAACATGAAAATGTTGTATACACTTCAGCAGGCTGTTGCATCACTAGACCTTGAGCGCCACAACAGATCCTTCTGTTCTCATTCATGCTGTCATTTGTCTGTATTAGCTTTAATTCAAATTCTGAAGTTTACACCAAACGCACCATGACCACAACACGGCCACGCTGATTTAATCTGTTAGAACATTTGCAGATGAATGTGGGAATGTTGTTTTTTTGTTTTTTTTAAATACCGAATCCTAATGGATTCATTTGTAACATGTGTGTATTTCCTTCAGGAATGTGTCCCCATAGCTGATCTGTGACTGGAGAGCCGGTGCAGCAGAAGTGCAGGGAGCATGGATGCAGAAGATTTCCCTCCCCCACCACCTGAGTGTAAAGTCAACAGTTCTGTGTCTCCCACACATGCTACTTTCTTTGTCTCTCACTTCATGAGCTCACTTCTATAAGCTGCTGAATTTAGCTGCTGAGGGCCTATTTCTGAAATGTGAGACTTGATTAATATCGAGGCCTATCCTAAGGCTTGTACAGCTTGTAATACATTACTAAGTCCTTTAGAATACAAGCTCATAATGATATTAATTTTTTAAAAACAGCCATAATTCTGAACATAAGTCTGTCAGATGGGTATTCTTTGGACCCTTAAACACAGCTCATCTGTTCATGCCAGCAGTACTGTTTTCCATCACTTTATTTCCTCTTATGGCCACTTATTTCCTAATCAAGCGAACAGAGATGGCGGGGCTGAGTACTGTTGGAAAACTGCACTAGTAACTCTAAACTCTACATCTATGTAACCTGGTATAGTGCAACTTGATTTGGTTTTTTTGTTGTTGTTGTACATTGTTACATTAGTTGGTGAAAGCATGGTGCATCTGACACCAGTGTTCTAGCCGTGGGCCACATGTTCTGCATAATATGTGCATAATGCCATAGGGGCCATGTTTGACCTGTAGGGACCTTCATAGGCTAGTCCAGACATTAGTACATTAGTTTGTGGCACTAATATTGCCAATCTTGCAGTGTCATTCCCACACAGGGCCACAGATTCCCATAGAAACCATCAAATTTAAGCATTTTACAAAATGGGATGTTAGGTCCAGATGTTTCCCTCACAGGTTTCCCTCTTTGGCACGGATAATGAAAAGGCAGCCTCAGCAAATTCTTTTAAAAGCCGCATTAACACCTGTTGACTCCTGCAGGTCTTCTGGTGGTCAGGTCACTGCCAGGAGGGCGAGTATAGCTGGGCCTCATGAAATTCCTCTGTTTTCTACTGCTGCAGAGTGTGTGGGCTGGGCCAGGGAGGAGGGTAAAATCTGCTGCAGTGCTGCGAATACCAGACAATGTACCACAGTATTAGGCTGAATGCTGCACGTACACACAGACAGCCTTCAGAGAAGGACACCAGCCAGAGAAATGCTTGGGCTACAAATGGCCACTTCTGCTTTGTTGTCAGGGTGATGCTGGAGCTGATTGTAACTTAGATGAGCAGACCATTATGTACCAGTTTAGATGGAACAGAACCCCTAGTGTGATTTTGAATTGTCACTGTACGTCTCCATATTCTTGTTCTATTTACACACATAAATATAATATTTACAGGTTTAGGCAGGAGGGTGTCACATGGGTTTCTGAAGTATGTATGATCATGTGCCTGTGTATGTTTGCACTATTAAGGGCAATAAAGTCATCATTTAGCTGTGGTGATAATTATGCTCCAGCTAACACAGGCCTGCATAGCCCTATAGCCAAGTATCACCATCCAAGATCAATGATTAAACATGGCTGCAAATTGAATGTGACATGCCAGCTGGGTAAATCTAATCAAATAATGCCATGTTCTATTTTGGTCCAGTCAAGAGTTTGACATTGGGAGTGGATGTGAGGTCAGTACCGGGTCATTATTTACCACGGTCAGGCTCTACCAGTGACTGCTAAAGAAGAGCCAGTTGTGCCTTATCACTGTCTAAAGACTTATTCATTGTTCTGGAAAAAGGCAGATAACATCTCTGTTTTAAGGTTTACCCTTTGCACCTCTCTTCTTGTGGGACTGAAGTCACTTGTGCAGATGGACACGGGTCAAAAGACTGACTTGGAGCATTAGTCACAGGCTGTTCCCTCACATGGACCCGAGGGTGGAACTACCTGTCAAAGCCTGAGGGAGCAGCACTGGTGATTTAGAGCTGCTGTTAGACGCTTCAAAGATACTCAGACTATGTTGAGGGTTAGTTAAGATTAACCTGGTCACTGGATTGTTGAAACACACTAGCCTGGAGAGATAATAAAGCATGCTGCAGTGGACATGGTTTGTTTAACATTAAGCTTTGTAAAGTATAATGTTGTCAGTTAAAGTAGGCTTAGGAAGCACAAACATGTGTCAAGCCTTAGATGTGTTACGTAAAACAGAGACCAAGGAGGTAAGTGGGGACTTGCAGTGCAAAATGCCGAAACCCGGGATCGAACCAGGGACCTTTAGATCTTCAGTCTAACGCTCTCCCAACTGAGCTATTTCGGCTGCGGGGCAGTGGTTCAGCCTGTGACCCAGTCCTACGCCTGATAGCAGCAATTCCCAACATTCTGAGGTATGCCCCCAAAGCATTGACCAGCAACCTGAAAAGTTACAATTAAAGAAAGCAGAAAATATTTCTGTTGTACCCAATAGCAGTGTAAAGTGTATAAATACTGACCACAGTTAACACAGTTTTATGTTTATAGAAGCATTTGAGCAATTGCAAGGCTAATTTCTGTTAGCACATAATAGGAGATCCCCTCTATGTTAGCATAGAGCTAGTTTAAAAACCAACTACCTCCTCAACACAAATATATTGATCAGTTTGGTAAGTTGGGTCAACATAGCTAAATTTTGGACACTAAATGTTTCCTCCTATGTACAAGTTGTTTCACCTCCGAATGAATCCTGAAATTCCAGCTCCATTCTTTCACTGCCTCGGCCCGGACAAGAAGCCACCTTGAGAAAGCTATGCTTCTGTATTTCTTATCCTCTATCTTATTTAATTGAAGAATATCGTCTTCCCTGTACTTGTTTTTATCTGATAACAAGTCTGCACTGCGCAAGTCACCGATGGGAGTAACAACTCTCTTTCCTGCTGGCCTAATTGTAGTGTGGAAACTAGAAAGACATTTTTTGTTCCCTTCCTGTCTGCTGCTGAGTGACTGCTCTGATACGAACATGATGCCTGTGAAAACGTACATTGTCCTAGTTTGCTGTTTTGGCACAAATCTTGTGTGAGAAAACATACTACTTAAGTTGACCGACCCTTCAATTATCAGCCTTTATATGGCCCACTTATTTTTAACAAGGCCAGAACCCAGACTGCCACCTACATGTGTTCATGAACAGTTGTAGGATCTTTGAGCAACACTGAATGATCAACCAAAACATATTTAACCATATGATTCCTTTAAATGCGTACGCTTTTGTTGACATGCATCATGTTCAGAATATAGACACTCATTAGCAATAAGTGTCAGTTAATACCAACTAGAACAGAACAGAAAGGTAATCAGTTCAGCAGTTCCTTCACACGGCAGAGCTGTTAAGGATCTGTTCTTCTCTGGCTCTGCTGCTTTCTTTGTTCCTAGTGTTGGCAGACAACGATGCCTTTGTGGATGAAGATGAGGGGGAAGCCTTTGACTTTGACAGTGGTGATGACATCCCAGAGGCTGACCACCCTCCCTCTGAAGCCCCTGCTCCCAGTTGCAGGGATAACAGCCAGGACAGTGTGGAGGCTGGTCCTGTTCTTCCCAACCCTGAACTCCCAGAACCTTCCACAACATCCAACACAGCAGCATCCTTAGCAGACACTACAGCCACAAGCAGACCCTCTGCAGCAGGTGGAGGACCCGTAGAAGAGGTGACATCTGCTGCTGAGGGGTGTGATGAGGGTTTTTTAGCTCCACCCCCTCCTGTTAACTCTGACTCTAAACAAACAGGTTTGTAGCCAGTGTTGACACCATATCTTTTGATTTAAGACAGAGTATTCACGCACATTTTACAAAGACTACAGGGGATGTCACTAAAAGTATCAACTGTAACTGATGTTGTTAAAGTCCACAAAATATATCAGTCATACATTTAAATTGCATTTGTTGTTGTGGTTGCATGTTTTTTTGTAACTGCCTGCAGTAAAGTAACCATTATATACAGTAATATTGCATGATTTAAATGTAACTGTAACGGAACACTACTGTTATTATTATTAGATTTGTTATACTATTTGTGGTGGATCTTCTTTACCTCAACAGGGAGGGACGACAAGGACGAATCTGTCACTGACCCTCCACAGTCTGCCTCGAGAAGTGCCTCCCAGAGCAAAGTCAACCCCTATTCTGTGATTGAGATCAATCCTCTTCTTCACCAGCAGCCTGAGCAGCAAAATGAGCCCCTCACCTCTGCAGCCTCACCACCAGAGTCCAAAGACCAGGACAGAGAAGCAGAAGATAGCCGCACCAGTCCTGTAGGAAACACCTCTGTATACTCGGTGCCGGTGCCCCCTGGCTACGCAACCCCTTCTAATGTACCACTCATCACCCCAGCTTACACCACTCCGGTTATCATCCGACATCTCTCTATGGACGACGACGGTAAAGTAGATCATTCTGCAGTGGAAAGTCTTTATTAGAGTTTTATATTCTATATTCTATGTTTTGAGAAGAATTCTACAGTCACACACAGGAGTCAGAGCTATTCCTGCGCTCTGTCCTCTGTCTGTTTTTCAAAAGGCTTGCCACAAGGAAATGGGGACTAAATTTAGCCCTCCCCAAAGATCTGTGCTGGCTGTCAGCTTTTTCCTGTTTGCCAAAAAAATCTAGCTTAGCAGAATCCGAGCCTGTGGCCTGGCACACTGAAGAGCCTGATTGCACTGTAATTTTCTTACAGAGGTCACATTAGACTGAAATACTCAGATGTTTTAGGACTTAAAGCTTGGTATGGCACCAGTTTGTGCCATGATGTAGAAGAATTTTTTTACAGTAGTTGTCATCATCTGTTTAGAATACTTATCTTGTGAATAACGTTTTATTTAAGCACATTTACAACAAATCATTACATTTCTTCAGTTGTTTGTTAGGTACAGCACATATGGAATCATTAGTGACATCTAGTGGTAAATAAATTCAGTTACAACAGTTTAAAAGTTTTCATGAGACGTCGTAGGCTTTTTTCATAACAGTATTTCAGAAATAAGCATACATGCTTATTTTAAAGTCTTTATGATAAATTTCCTTCCAACCTTCTTTTGAATTCTTTTGAAGTCTTTTTTCCCTCTTTCCTCAATTAGTCACAGTTGTTGGGACCTGCGCTGCCTCTGCTGACAGGTATGTGACAATACACAACCAGATCCAATCAATACTGATGTGCAGCTAATTTAGTACTTCTTTGAAAGTGATTTATGTATGTATGTATGTATGTATGTATGTATGTATGTATGTATGTATGTATGTATGTATGTATGTATGTATGTATGTATGTATGTCTGTGTGTATATGTTGGAGAATTTATGTTTTACTTTATATTTGTATGTGTGGTATATGTCATAATTCACAGATCAATATCAGTGAAGACTGGAAATTCTAAAACAGTAATTACATTTCTTGGTTTATGTGACGTTAAAATGGCTTCTTTGTGTGTTTTTGAAGTATTTTCAATGAAGAATATCCACCTATTACAGAAGAGAATGCTTTGGCTAAATGGGCATCAGATCCTGCCAACACTGCATGGATGGAAAGTAAGGTTGGAGATATAAATGCTCCTCTTAATCTGATGGAAAAGATGCAGTTGTTAGTGTTATTTACTTTCCCGTGCACAGAAAGACTGCCTTCGGGGCCATTCCCAGGTGCTTCCTTCTTTGCTCATTTGAGGAAGCAGGCACTGTACAAGCTTTTCGTCTAGAACATTACTTTCTGTTTGTTGCTTGACCAACTTTTGCATGTTGAAAATCATGCATTCATTAATGTGAACGCATGCTTCAGGTCCAGATGACGTGATTTATGATGAAGTTCCTCGAGAGAATTCCGACTCCAACACAGGTTTGCAATCATGTTATTTCACTTTTACTTCCTTTCTGTTGCTGTTTATTTTTCTCTGTTTTGTGCTAGTCTGCATGTGCTCCCTTACTTGTTCTGTGGATAACAGAATTTACATAACTGGCATCAATAAATGATCCTATTTATTTGTAACTGTCTCCTTTATATAGATCCAGATGAAATGATTTATGATGATGTGGAGGTCGGCGAGGAGGGTGGCTGCAACAGCTCACTGGACAACGGCTGGAGCTCCAGTGAGTTTGAAAGCTATGATGAGAACAGCGACGGAGAAGGTTGCCCGGAAAATGGTGTGCCCCACGCTTTCATGAGACGAAAGCCGCCTCAGAGGAAAACCCATGTATGTATAACAATCGCTTTCTTATTCCTCTTACGGAGAACAGAAACTCTTATGTCAGTATGTCACACATCTGCATGGGGGTGGAGATAGACAAGGACAAAAGAGGGATTCAATTTTTTATTGATTGTGAAAGTGCAAAAGGGTTTTTTTGTCTTTTCTGTCTTTCACATATAATTTATATTAAGATTCTGATAGCACAGTATGTACAGTGACTGCAACTACTCAGCAAGAAAAGATCTGTGTTTTAGATGAAGATGAGTGAAGTTATTTTTCTTTTTTACAACAATGGATTCACTTTTTCTTTAGTGTGCCAAGAACTAAAAATTAGCATATGTTGAGGAAATAACTGGAAGGTTATGTGTGTGAAATAGAGTGTATATAAACATAGAGTTCCAGTGTCTTTTTAACAGTGCAATTTTCACTTCTTCTTTTTTTTTTTTATGAATACACATCAAATAAACAAGGTGTCACACTTTTTCTCCTTTTTCCTCTGAGGCACACTTCTGAAAGAGTTAATCCAAAGAAAACGTCCATGGGTGGGCTGAAACCATAGTAACCAGTAACGCCTGCTTTGCTTTCGTTTAGCTCTCTCAAGATCTGACACGCTTGAAAGAACACTATGAGAAAAAGATGAAAGATCTAATGGCAAATACAGTGGGAACAGTAGAGCTGCAGCAGCTCAAACAGAAACACGAGCAGAAGGTAAACCAGCTTAGGCTCACCTCACCTGTCTGTGCTAGACAACGTAGTCCCAGCCCTTTGCTCTTGAGTCCAGCTAAACCCTGTAGGCATCTCTCACTGACTCCATACCCTCATCCCGCTCTGATGTGAATGACTTGAGGTGGTGGCAATGGTGATGCTGGTGCTGGGTATGCACTTCATTTGCCTCCCTGTTGGCTGCACTGGTCTGTCTCATACATTTATGTAGTGGAGGTTCTGAGGGATTTTGTGTACGTTTTTATAACTATAGTTATAGTTAGTTATAACTCAACACCATTATGCAGTAGTGGCATTGATACCCGTGTCTCCGGTGTCTGTGTTTACATTATACTAATGTGTTTTTCTTGTCCAGTTGTTGCTGTGTTCATCGCTCTACCACTTATTTTCACCACTTTTCTAACATGGTTTCTGTTCTGCTATTCTTAAGCAGGAATGTCAACTAAATTCCTGATTTTTTTTTTTTAAATTGATCAGTGAGTTTTCCTGCGTAGTAAAACATTTTCATTTTGTTTCATCGAAGATGCAAAAGTTAGTAAAAGCAGCCAAAGACGGGACCAAAGATGGACTTGAGAAAACCAAAGCTGCGGTGAAGAAAGGACGTTCATTCATCAGGACCAAATCATTCTGTCAAGGTGTGTTAAAACACACTATTTGTTGTTTTCCAGTGTTTTCTTTTCCTATTAAAAAAATGCTGTTAAAAATGAATACCCTGTTCATTATTTAGAGAGGAAGTCATCCTGTTTTGACGAGGAGGAGTCTGAGCTCTTTATTGAGGTGGATTGTTTTAATGTTGAGCCAGTTTTCTGTCCAGCACCAGATGATCTCACGCAACAACAGGTACAGCGTTCCTTCCCGTCTGCTCCATTTGCATGACAGCTGTAATTTGCCCAAAACAAACAACTTCCAATGGTCAGTGTTTTTCCTTTATAGCTGGTGAGAAGATGTATCTTGGGATCTATATTAGAGAGTGAGAAGAATTATCTTGAGGCACTGAAAAGGATATTGGAGGTATGTGATTGCAGTGATTGCATATCCACTGTAACAAGTTTTTAAGTGTTATGTTTTTGTTTTTTTTCCCCCCACTTTATCTGCTTTATCAGCACTATGAGAAACCCCTGTCCCAGATTGAGCCAAGGCTGCTGAGTGACAGGAAGCTGAAAATAACCTTCTATCGAGTGAGGGAGATCTTGCAGTGCCACTTCCTCTTTCAAATTGCCCTAGCCAGCCGCGTATCTGAGTGGGACAGCCTGGAAATGATCGGGGATGTCTTTGTGGCATCGGTAGGCTGAAGTTTTCATACTGCTTTTAAATATAAAATAACTTACTCTATAAATATTAATCGCACATCCAAAACAGCCAGACTAGTGCTTCAAAGATGTTGCAGTGATTGTGCAACATTTCACTAATAATTGCTGACCTCACTTAATATCACAACCTGGCATTCTACAGCTAAACCATCGTCCAGTTTATCATCTTGAAAAAACTGTATTTCCCGACAGTTTTCAAAGTCCATGGTGCTGGATGCTTACAGTGAGTATGTGAACAACTTCAGCACTGCAATGGCAGTGGTGAGGAAGACTTGTGCTTCCAAACCTGGCTTCCTGGAATTCCTTAAGGTATGACAAGACATGTTCATCCAGTAAATACGCCACTTCTTGCTTTTAAGATCTTTGCATATTCGTATATTCAGCATTGTAATAAAATCCTCACTGCCACGTCTTCTCCTGCACAGCATCGTCAAGAGACAAATAATGACAGGATGACTTTGTATGGCCTGATGATGAAACCTATTCAGAGATTTCCACAATTCATCTTGCTCCTTCAGGTAGAAAGAAATATTATCACATTGCTTTTAAAAATGACGGTGTTATTTCTGTCTGCCAGCAGGGGGCGCTCTATACACATGCATTTGAACTGTTTTGTGCAGGCAGGAATCACACTGTTCTGTCTGAATCATGAAATGGAGCAGTTATTTTTAGTTATGATATTAACAAAACTATGTACTTCTTCAGTTTTCATGGTACCAGCCTGCAGTCTGCCAATATGGGAGGTTTTGCCTGTTGTTAAAAGTGCTTGTTAAAAGTAATTTATGTGATAAGTTTCACAAATACGAAATGATGATATGTGATGTTTCATCAGGACATGCTGAAGAACACACCAGTTGGTCATGCAGACCGTCTGCCCCTGCAGATGGCACTGACTGAACTGGAGACCCTGGCAGAGAAGCTTAATGAAAAGAAGAGGGAAGCTGACCAAAGATGTGAGATCCGTCACATCGCAAAGGCCATGAACGAACGCTACCTTAACAAGGTTTGCACACATGTCTGCATGACTGGTGCCTGGTCCGTGCTGGTACTAACTAATTGATTTATCGCTCAGCGAGTGTATTCATATTGGCCGACTATCAACTATCAGGAATTTGAACTCAACACTCTCTCAAGTACTCACAAGACTGAGCAGATCGTTTTTAGGGCATGTGCACAAACACCAGCTTCCCTTAGCATATAATTATTTGCCCATCTGCAGCCTTGCTTTTCCATTTCTGTATAGAAACATATGTTTACAAGATGCCCTGTACTGTCAGAGGAGTTTAATCCTTCAGTCCTTCATGTGAGTCATTGATAGAGCCATTTATTATATGAACATTTAAAAAGAAAAGTCAATATAATGTTTCCAAACTCTCTGTGGCCAGACTTAACTTCTCTGGCTTTCACCTTGTTGGCTAAGTTTGTAACTGTGTGTTCCATTAGCTTCTGAGTAACGGCAGTCGCTACTTGATCCGCTCAGACGACATGATCGAGACCGTCTACAGTGACCGTGGTGAAATCATCAAAACTAAGGAGCGACGTCTCTTTTTACTCAACGATGTCCTCATGTGTGCCACACCCAACATCCGGTAAGAACAACAAAGCATTCTTGTTCTCCTCAGTCTCCTCTAATTTGCACCTTCTCTAGTACCAAAAACTCCATTCATTCATACTTTGTTACTCACCTTTCCAGAGTAATAAAGCTGACTTCACCTTCTGTATGGGAATATCAAACACATCTGCAATAATGTGAACTAAACTATAAAAAGTAAAGATGAAAAGGCTACAGTTGTGTAAATGGTGTCCTTGAAGTGACCTTTGACCACATGGACACTCTGGGATTAGTATGTACATGCTTCGCCCACTGTGGTTCGTTGCTGAGAGGACATTATCGAAGAGGTTTTATTTATGGTTGTTCTTGCTTCTGTTGTGGGATTGGAGATTGTTGCCTCCTATTCTGTCTCGTGGGACTATATATGCAGAATTATCCTCCTGCAGGGCAGAAGATATAGAATATTTAACATTTCTGATGTCAATATGAGTGTCTTTACCAAGTCCTCCTGCCTGCTCTGTCCAGATGTCCGGAGGGCAGTGGGAACAGCAGCAGCAATGCCCCCCTCGACCAGAAGTTTCTTCTTAAGTGGAGCGTTCCTCTTAGCTTTGTGGAAATCCTGGAGTTCGGGTCCAGTGAAGACATGGCCGACAACAGTCACTACCCAGCACCACATTCAGGGGAGAAGGTGGTCATCAACGCAAAACCAAGTATGAGCCACAGTCTGACATGGAATCATTCTGAATACGCAGTCTGTCAGTGTCGCTACGGTGTCCTCTAGACTAACTTGCGTACGCAGCGTGCAGTTAAAATATCATGTTCACTCACTGTTGATGATGGCTGATGACTGACTGTTGACATCTCTTTGAGGTGGCTGTTTGATTAGGTTCTCAATGCGGATTAAAGGCAAATATATTTATTGGAACTTCATATAAGCTGCAGAGTTCAAGTTACGAAGGGTAATGTAATGAAGTGAATACGTTCGTTTCTCACTTGACATTTTCAGACATTTAAATGTGAAATTGTGTCAGCCCCTTCAAGCCTCCAGCTGAGTGTGTATTTCCTTCCAACTGCAGTCCTTTGGTCTGCCATCTGCCAAGTGATTCTAGTCTTTCCATTTGGGTTCTGTTCTGACACAGGCAGCTGCTCAGCCACTTTAAAATGCCCAGAGCAGACAAACAAGCGCTCGACTGAGAGTGTATGTTTTTGTGGTCACAGCACTGCATTTTTACACTCTTATTTATTTTAGACCATGTGTGTGTGTGTTTAAATTGAGGTACTGGTAGTTCACGTTTCTGTAGTGCAGAATGCTGTGATTGTGTATGATCTTTGGATAGTCAAAGGTTGTGTTTATACTCTGAGGTCAAGGACGCACGCTCTCAGTCACCAGTGGCAGCAGGCTGTAATACATACAGCACCCTTTTATTTCTCACATGCCTTCAGTCTCAGAATGTTTTTGTTTGTATTCAGTTTAGTCCATTAAGGTAACATTTCAGCCCTTCCGCACAGGATTTATCTAAACTTATTTCAGTAGGTTTTCAACGCTCCCCAGTAGCCACTCCACATCAATTGCTCAACGTAAAAATGTCATTTTTTATCTCCCATTTATTTCGCATCCACTCACACAACATTCAGTCACCCATTTCCCATCTTGCCACCTGCCTCCCCCTGGTAGATGGAGCAGATGGCACAGACAGACCTGAGTAACATCTGCTCTGGCTGTGCATGTTGCCTTGACCTGCTGCTGAGTCAGGTGCATCTTAGAGGCCCAAGGAAGACAGCCTGTGTCCGTTCATGTTGTTTTTTCCGTTCAGGCAACAACTCACCACCATAAATATTGAAGTTAGTCGTTTTGAGTGGACTGATTCTTGTCCCGTCTGATTTTTAGTTTTTAAACTTGAGCTCCAGCTCTCTGTGTGTTTAAGAGGATTTGTCTCCAGGAACTTTTAGCAAGTGGAAACATTTGAACACAGCCCAGTGTGTTCAGCCAAAAGCATCTGAGTGACCAGCCTGCAAAGACACTCCAGCAAATGATGTCACCTCCTCACATGTCTGCGTGCTGAGTTCATCTCTTGTGTACTCTGCATAGTAATCAGGCCACCATCCCAACAGGTCATTTCAAGCCCAACTGCAGTATGTCATATTTGTTGATGCACCATATTGTTTGTGTTCTGGAAGGCTGGCTCTCTTATGGGGGAATGCTGATTTGTCTTCCACTTTCTTGTCTGTACTTTTTTTAAGTACTGAGTGCACATCAAAATAAGGGATGCTTTGTGTAGATTACATACTGATTAACTTTAAAAATAGATTTAAATTTTGAATCTTGATGCCTGTTTGGTATATAAAACTGATATCAATACCAATATCAAGAATAATAAGAGTATTTTCCCCTTATGTTAAAGCATTTAGAGAAACATATGAATCATAAAAATTCCATATAGGTCCATGATTTTAACAAAGGCACAATAACAAAAAAGGGCCAATACAGCCTAGCAATTTGAGTCCTAATGGTCTAAGTGAGTGAATTATGTGTGGTGTTGATTGGATCCAGTAACATGAATGAAATGCAATAGGAAGTAATCACCCATGAAAACAGCAGTGAAATCCAAACTCCGTGGACACTGTAGGCCTGCTGCGTTCTACATTTAGTGGTGCTCATTTTTCACTGAAACGAAGCGGCGCTCTGTTTGCAAACGTAGTGGGAAATAAAATCCTCCCAGCGAACACCAACAAATGGGAATTTTGCTGGCCCCATCAGCAAACCCTTCAGGGCAGGAATGAGCTCGGTTGCCCTGGAGATGGAGCGTCAGGCAGTCACCATCACAGTTTGAAAAGAAGATGAAGAGGAGGAAGAGGAAGGGAAATGTAGAACGGTTGTAGCAAACAATGTCATATTGTTGCCAGAGACTGCTGCAGTTTGTTTGTTCACACTCATTTGCCCTCCGTGAGCACTGACATGTTTCCAGTTAGTCTTTAATTTGGCTCCTGTGCTTGTTGGCTCAGCCATTCTGTGAAATGACCTCAATAACTTTACGGCTGAACATTCTGCCCAACTGACAGGCATTCTTTCTGTGCTAGGAGCTTCTGCCTGCCAGACTCTTTTTGTGGTTGTGAACACACAAAGCTTCCATCTGTTTCCATCTGTGTATCCCCTCTGATATCACACAGGATTGTCAGGGTTTATATGTGGTGCCTAACTACAAAACAGCATATCTGTCACAGCTTCCTCGCAATAAAGAGCTGATGTCGGTTGACAGGTATGAACATGAAGAGAGGATTTGTGTGGCCTCTCAACGCTAACAGGACTTCTTGTGAACAGGCAGACGTACTGGTGAGGTTCTCTGCCAAGCTCGCAGAACTGTCACCACTCCCCGTGGGAAACTGTTTGATTAGGTTTTACTGATCTTTGTCCTTGTTTGTCCATTCTTTCCTGCTTCTGTAATCAGAATGTCTGTGTTTCAGCTGAGATTGAGTATTTACCACGTGTGTTAGTATTTTAGCTGTGATTTTCATGATCTGCAGCTTCTTTTTGTACAAAACTTTGTGTTTTCATCAGCCAGTACAGTGGTACCATTCATTTGAAATTGTCTTTTTGTGTGTAGATAAGCTGTACATGGGGCCTGGCCAGTTGTACCAAGATCTGCAGAATTTAATTCATGACCTTAGCCTTGTTAACCAGATCTCCAGCATGATCAGCAGCCTCAAAGGCAACTACCAGGTACTGTGTCACACAAATACAGTATCATCATAGCTCCTACTTGGCACATTTCATGTTGTAATTTGGGGGGGCAACCTTTCCCAATGTTTAAGTGTAACTAAACAGAGAAAAGTGTGGAGATGCACCTTTGAGTCGCGTAGCTCTGGGTGAGGGACAAATTGATGTGCGGGACTCAAGAATGTCTGTATGGAAGACCAAGAGTGAGAAACAGATCAAGCCACTGTCCTGCAGCCCCATATGGACATTTAGTTTTGGAGTGTTGAGTCCAAAAAAAATACAAAATGTACAATTTCATTAAATAGAATTTTATATTGTAATTATATACAAAGTATACTTTGTAAACAGCACAGCTATTGAAAGTAAAGTACAAGACATTAAGGGTATTCGCTTTATGTCATTCTTGGCATTATTGTAGAGTTTGCTACTATTCTGGGAAACTTAATATACTCAAATATTTGCGCAGTGGAAGCCAGCACATTTACATGTATATTCAGCATTTCTTTTACTCAAATGTCAATAAGGGCTTGGTTGTTAGACAAATAGTGTTTCAGTGGTGGAATGTGTCGGCATGAGAAGCTTGTCTCTTGCCATTTAAAGATAATTTAAAGCTTGATTTGCTCCAGTTAGGCCATCGGTATCATGTGAGAAAACACAGCAGTTTGACTGTGCTGTCAGCAATAGAAGTTTGCAGAATACAGCAGGAGTGTGTTTTAGCTGTTCACTTGGGTTTCTCAGAAAGAGAGTAACCGGCAGAGTAACAGTAGCTCTCAGGGAGAGATGTAAAAACCTGTTTGAACTGTAAAAATCAATCAGTTTCTTCAGCACTAGATTACATTACCTAAACGGTAGTGACGGTGCTCCGTTCATTAGTTGTCATCTCAAGTTGACATGAGTTTGTTTGCATGTCACATAGTTATCATTTGAATTCTATTCCACTGTGTTTTATTGAATGTACTTTTGTGCAGAACGTGAACCCGACAGTGGCCCAGGACTGGGTATCAGGTCTGCAGAGACTGATACTGAAGAAGGAGGAGGAGATCAGGGCTGCTGACCGATGCAGGATCCAACTCCAGCTGCCTGGAAAACAAGACAAGTTTGTGTTATATAACATACGAACACACACACGCACACACACACATACACACACACATACACACACACACACACACACACACGCACGCACATGTGCTTGCATAGTCAAATACCCTAGAACCTTTAATTATCATAGAACTTCTCAAAACACAATGTGAAACAATTTGATATCCAAGAATATCAGTGAAATATTTTATGATGTAAGAAAAAAGAAAGATGCCTACATCTGAGAGAAATGACCCATTTTACACTTAAACACACCCCCAGGGTCCAGGGTCTTTACACTAACCTCTGGCTTGCTCTTATTCATCCTAGCTTTGTCTTTATCCCTTGTTACCCTGCTTTGCCCATCTGTCCTCCTAGCACTTTCATGTCTGTAGCGTTACCAGAGCATTAGACTATGCTTGGATTTTTGGATAAACTCTTTTCTCCAGCAGCGCTAATCTGAGACTTTAATCTCAGGGGAGGAAAGGGGACGAACGTCAGTGTTTGCAAGCACAGGCTGCTCAGTTGCTGCAGCTGTTGAGGGTACATATTTTCATGTCACACATGTACACACACTACCATAGCTTGCACGTGGTTGTGAAGAGGGCACGTTGTTGGGGCTGTCACATTCTCTGTGTTAGGCATTAACATATACACCACTCTCTCACTCTTCATCCCTTAATAACTGTCATATATTTTTAAACAGTATATATCAGGCAGGATCCCACCTAAAAAACGCAAACACCCAACAAATGTAGACTTATACAATTGCGTTTGCTGGTTGAAGCAATAATTGACATTGATTTTTGTCTCATTTTGTCCTGGTTATTGTGGTCAGGTAGCATTGATTTAACAGCTCGACCCTATTGGGTATTTTAAAATGTTGATGACTGGTCTGCACACAACAAGCTTTAAGCATGCTTTCAAAATGGGACTTGTATTCAGAACCTCTACTTGCTAAAGTGTTTGAATATTTCACAGTGCTTTATTAATATTCTGCAGAGCAACATTTATGTTTTTAGATTTCGTTTCCCTCCAAAAAATGGTCAGTAACACACGCAAACTTTTCTTTCTGTGCAATAACAGGTCAGGAAAACCCACCTACTTCAGTGCCGTGTTCAATACTCACAGCCCGGCTATCAAACAGTCATGGATCAGTAACCTGCAGATGGCGAAACTGGCTTTAGGTACACTGCACTGCCTATTTCTTAATTATCTTCTCTGTATGACTGTATCCATGTTTAGCATGACATTTATAATCAGAGCTGCATCTAAATCAGAAAGTTTTACAGTGAGATATTTGGAGTGTTTTACCTTACAGTCAATGAGCCAATCAGTTATGACTCAATGAGTCACGTTATTTGTGCCTTTTTTTCAGATGAGGACAATCTACAGGGCTGGTTCTTTGCTGAGGATGATGGGAATCAGATCAAAAAGCAGAAGCATCCCCTCTTACTTCGACAGATGCCTGTGGTCATGTCAAAACTACAAGAATTTAAGGTCAGACAGTTGTACTTCCCCAAAATCTGCCAGTTTTAGCCCTCATGTCATGGCTGGTTAGCTCGGCTTGAGTGTGGTACTAATAAAGCCAAGGTCAGGGGTTCCACCACTGTACAGGCTGTGGGTTTTATTACAGTAAAGGTGGGATAGCTGAATCCCTCAGTGATCACAGTAATCTTTTCAGATTTGTTGGACAGATGATAAATAAATGTGATGTTTAGATTCACACTCTTCTTAGGTGGTTGTGGGCGCCTGTTTTATTTATAGCATCACATGCTGGAGCTCCCTCTGTCCAAATCCAGTCTCTACACAGCTATTACTGCCTCCCTCCTTTTCTCCTCACTTGCTAATTTGTCACTTACATTTTGCACCACACTGCGAAATGTTTACTTTTATTTCAAAAGAAATGGCAGGCTAATAATGACTTATCAGACACTTCAGCATATTAAGTTATCAGGTTTTACTGTTTTGCAAATCAAATCAGATTTTTTTTCCCCCAGTGATATGGAGTAATCCAAGGACCCATCTGTTGTATATGTTATTCCTTTCTTCACCCTCTCTTATCATCACTGTTCTTTGCTGCAGGTGGAATGTGCTGTTCATAATCCAGAGCCCCACATCAACACAGAGAGCACGGCAGACACGCCCGCCATCGGTCACGGCTGCGTCTGGGTGAGACTCAGAAAATAATCAGCCTGTTCGTTTATAGTTCAGCCATGAATTCCTGCAATGATCAGCATTCCACTGAGGAAAACAACTGGGATTTCAATGATTGCATCGGTGTTTTTTCTCCAAATAAGCTTTCACTATCCCCTGAAAGATAACGGCTGCTGATGCTGTGTCTATAGGGGGAAACCACAGGTCTCGATGATACATACAAACATACAGCTTACTCCCACTGATTATTTTATGATAAGGAAACATTTAAACTATTACTGAAAGAAATGTAGCAAAAATATGAAAGCATTTAAGGTGTTGACTGAAAATCCTACAAGTTAAGTGCTGGTTTCATAATATTTTTCTTTAAATTTGCACCGTATGAGTTTACTCTGGCTTGAGTGAAATGACCCCTATAAATCTGTTACAGGTTGCCAGTTGTACTAATCAGATGGGACAGATATCCATAGTGGCCATGCAGAACTCTAGCCCTAAGGTGACCGAGTGTTTCAATGTTGAGTCCCGGATCCTTTGCATGGCTTATGTGCCTGTGGAGCAACCTCAGGAAAATGGCGAAAAGATCAGCGAAAACAACCACGTCCCCTCTGCCAAGGCTAATGACACCCCCAGTATCTGTCTAGGCATGGAAGAGGGCAGGTAGAGTAATAAAAAAAATATTACTTATGTAACATTGAAGGTCAGCTGGTTTTTAATAAAGGTCAAGATACATGTCAAAGGAACTTATTGTATGAATGAGGTTCTAACTTCATCTCCTGTCCTGTTAAGCATCATTGTTTATAAGAGCAGTCAACGGTCCAAGAAAGTCCGTCTGCAGCACTTCTTCACCCCGGACAAGTCCACTGTCACCAGCCTGGTGTATAAGAAAAACTGTCTTTATGTGGGCCTGGTCAGTGGCTCTGTGGCTGTATACCCCAGATCACAAGGTATGTGTTTTTGAGGGATTGATGGTTTCTTTATCACCTCTGTTGTACTCTCATAGTTTGACATCTATAAATGTTTGTTTGTCCCTCTTAAGTTGCCATAGTTGTAACTAGCCTGATGTGAAATTGTTGCTGTGCCAGACACAAATCGATGAGTCAGCTATGGCTTGACAATTGAGCAGGATGGCACGACTGCGTGTGCCTGAATGGCAGCTCTGTTGATGTTTCAGTCACTTGATTGTGTTATTCAGCAAACATGACCCCACTTAGACACTGTGGAAAATTAAGATCAAGACTGAGATCCTTTGGAATCCCAGTAATTCTTTTCACATCTCTGAAATATAGTTGAATGGTTGCGATGTAACTTTCATGATCAGCTGGCATACCCATCAGCTCCTTGTACACTTTAATATGCCTTCAGGGCATGAGAGCAGTGAACGGCGCATGTGTGGAGCTCTTCCTCCACTCGGATTCTAGAAAGATATATAATTGCGTTGGGACCACGCCCGTAGTGTCTGCAGAGCTTTAGTGTGGAGCTCAGGTTGGGGGCATCTTCTGAGCTCCTCTTTCCATTTGGTTATCTCTGAGCAGCAGACCTGTTAACTGTGACCTATTTACGGTCTTCTCATTCCCTTTGAGCACAGACGGTACAGGAAGAGCTCTGCTGCTCTCTTCCCACGCTCCATCATATTCTGCCTTTCTCTTCTTGGATTTCACATAGATGCAGGACATCAGTTTTTCCTCTGTCTTCTGCTTGCTCTGTGCCTCACATCATGTCGCTGGGAATAAGTAAACTTTTCCTAACCCAGGGAACAAATCCTTTGTAATCCACTGTCACGTCACCACCCTGTGACGATGACATCACCAGAGACACGCAGTGATTCCCTGAATCGGTCTTTCAGGTATCCAGACTTGGGTTTCAGCTGCTGTAAAATTTGAGACAGAAAGAATGTGGACAATGGCCACAGGACAGAACCAAAGGAGGAAAACTTTTTTTTTCCCCCCCTTGAATTTCAGGAATGTTTATTGGGCTGCTCATTATGCCTAGGTTGGATGCCGTCCGTTGACTTTCCTCAAACCACTTTTGAGATCCTGAATGTTCTGACAGCTTCAGTCACTGTTTTCCTCGCTACATTTGTCTCAAATGATTTACCAGAAGGAACGGCTGGGCCTTCCTCCTCTGGAGTCCAGAGTGTCGTCTTCTGTTAAATCAACAGCCCTGTTGCTGTCACTGACGCCTCATGCTGAGAAAAAGATGACTCGCTATGTATATTTTGGTACAGAAACTTCAAATTTGCTTCTTTTATTTTGCCACATCAAGGTCTCCATCGTAGGTGTTGCAGATAAAACAATGAGAATGAGTAGAAAAGAAAACTAGCTGTGAAGAGCAGACGGGAGGACTGCCTGAGTCCTCCCGGTGATGTGGTGTGACTGAAGCTTCAGCCAGGCAGCCTCATTCTGCCAGGCTCGCTGTTTCCTTTGTGATTGAACGTGCAAGAGAGAGGCAGCGATTCAGCAAAGGTCACACGCCACGTCCAAACATTAAGAACATAATGTCGCTTCTGTTCTGCTATCCTGTCTCCTCTGCTTCTACCCTGGGTTATGCTCTGGGATTTAATTTACTGGTCAGGCTGCGGCTGTTGCTCATATGTGATGAGATTTTTTGCTGCATCTGTTGTCACAGAAATGAAAGAATGCTGCATCTTAATAAGTGTGAGATGTGGGCAGACTTACGTAACACTGCAGGTTGGGACTCCTGTTCTTTTATTTTTACTCCCGGCTCTATTCTGCCTGTATTTTCTCTTTTTCCTTGCGAATGTGCATTCACCTACAGGCTGTGACTGCTACAATAATATACAGAAGGCACTGCTGGAATGCTAACCCGACCTCTCCACTTCAGTGGGAGATTATCCTCACTTCCCCAGCAATTGCTATTCCTTCCTAACGTCTCTCCCTGTGTTGCACCTCTGCCTTCAATAGCTGCCTTTGTGCCTTTCTCTTTACAAACACAACTGCTGGGGCCTCATTCTCAACACGGCCTAGATTACCCTGGCAATGAGCGATCTGAAGGAAATGAAACTCCTCGTCAGCCCAGAGCCTCATTAGCTAAAAATATAATCCGTCTTTACAAATGTGTGATCTGATGTTTGTCTGTAAAAGTGATGAAACATGTGTTTGGATCTTCATTTCCTCTCATTTAAGCAGGACATCGATTGAAGTCTTGCTGTTGTAGAACTGATATTTTGTGTTATTTTTAAAGTCTCTACATGGGGTGTTTCATTGCACTTGAGCTGGTAGCCTTTGTGCCCAGGCACTTGTAGATCAGTGTGTAGGATGTGTGTGTGTGGGCTCGAGCTCTGACTAATGCTTTGCAGCCCATCTATATTCACAGTGAAGGCTCTGAAAACCATCAATGGCTACTCCTCCAGCATTAACAGAGTTATCCATGCCGATGGCCTTTTCAAATGACATTTATGAAGACAGAATAGCTCTTAGCGTGTGTTTTCAATTTCAAAATGAATGTTAGTTTGTTATTTAGGAAAGTAGCTGGTGGTTTGCATTAGAAGGAAAGACAGTAACACTGATTAAACTGCGTAGCGTTGCACTGTTTAATGTATTATGGTTTATATTTCAGATTTCCGTAATAGTATTTTTGAATTTGTATGTATTTGGGTTTTTTTGGTTTTGTTTTTTTTTTTAATGCATTTCTGATGATTGTTTTAATCAACATCATGTTTGTTGCCACAGACGGTTTGTGGAGCTTTGAAAAGCCCAGAGTGGTGAAGTTGGGAGTCCTGCCTGTCAAGGCCATGTTGGCTGTGGAGGACCACCTCTGGGCTTCGTCAGGGGGCCAGGTGTTCATCATCAGCACCCAGACACACTGTGTGGAAGTAAGTATCCAAAGTGTGTAGTATAAAGTTACCAGGCTTTGCTGAGTGAAATTAAAGCAACAGCAGATCAAGACCAATTGGGTTCAAACTCTGAAATACAGTGTATGTGGTGTTCTATGTGTGTGTGTGAGTGTGAGTGAGTGAGTATTCCTACCTGCTTTGGGGAATAAAAGCACCTGTCATGGTTCCAGGAATAGTGTCCTTCCTCTGACATGTACTCTCTGGTAATCAGTTTAGCCTCATTAAGCTCGTTATGTCGGACCACCTGCCTCTCTCTCACTCTCTCTTCCTCACTGAGGACTTTTATTTAGTGTGATGTGAGGACTGAAGCACTGAACCAAAGAGGAAATGTTCCAGTAACAACATATTATTACTTATTGTGGAGTCAATTAAATATTAAGTCATGATTATACCTGTGACACAGTGTTAAATAGAGTCTTCTTATCTAAATATAATTCCACTTTTACCCAAATACAGAGCATAGCCTTGTTTTATTTTACATATGCAAAGGCTTTATTTTGTCATCTGCCATTAATATAGGAAATACTGCCTTGAATTCAAAGTAAATCATTTACTGGCAACAACACTGTGTGAACTGTCCCAACCCTGCAGAGGCAGTTGGAGGCCCATCAGGAGGAGGGCATGGTGGTGTCCCACATGGTGGTTGCTGGGGTGGGCATCTGGATCGCCTTCAGCTCCGGGTCCACTTTACGCCTTTTCCACACCGAGACACTGGAACACCTACAGGACATCAACATCGCAACATCAGTACACAACACTCTGCCTGGTAAGACATCGTTAGTTCATTATAGAGCGTTTTAGTTCTCAGAGCTGCCTCTGACCTTGGGAAATTAGTTTCTGTGTTCAGCTTCGTCTCCTCTATAACAACTTTTTGTGACATTCTTTGTTTTTGATTCTCAATCCGCAACTAGATAGGCACCAAACCTGTTTGAAACCTGCTTTCTCTCTCACCTTGAATCAACTATGATTCAAACCTAGCCCTGCGTCGCTGATAGGAAGTGTTCTCTCTTGGGGCAGGTATTAGCTGACATCAGTGTAGGTGTTGTTCCAGACAGCTGTTGTCATGGCACTTTAGTCAAGCCTTCACCCTATTTACCAAGCCTCATTTCATGTAAACACTGCATCAGAAAGGAAAGGAAAGGAAAGGAAAGGAAAGGAAAGGAAAGGAAAGGAAAGGAAAGGAAGGGAAAGGAAGGGAAAGGAAAGGAAAGGAAAGGAAAGGAAAGGAAAGGAAAGGAAAGGAAAGGAAAGGAAAGGAAAGGAAAGGAAAGGAAAGGAAAGGAAAGAAGATGGAACATCTTCTTGATAACTGGCCAGAATGATATATTAGAAGCAGTTTTGCAAACTGCGTCATGAGTCATTGGGGCTTGTTTTTGAACACAGGCGTAGTTTTGCTGCTATGGAAACATGTGTTGTTTTGTCTGTGGATAAAAAGTGCTAATTGTTACAGTCTGCTTTGTAACGTTGGGATGAAGATTTACTGCACTCTGCTGTGCCTCCTCACCTGGGCCCTGCCTGCTGCGGCCTGAAGTTAATGAGTGCAGCACCTCGGCGCTGTCCTGCCATCCCTTCAACATCATTAGCTTCCTTGTCACATGCATATAGTTAGTCTTTAGAATTAACATTCCAATAAAAAGGCATCAGAAGAATTTTCCTTCAAAGGGACACAAGCACGAGCACGAGCAGAAATGATTTATCAGACTGTCAGGATGTTACTCCCTTTAGCATGATGGATTTTATGTCATCCACAGTGTGAATTCCAAAGGCTGGAGGTTGCATGTTTCTGTTAATGAACGGTATTTGTGCTTTCCAATGACTCGTGACTGAGGTTTATCAGAGCTGGTAACCATGGAAACAGTACATTTGGAAACCAAAGTTTGCAAGCGAGAGGAGATGAGCAACATCTGGATCTGCCATCGTGATCAGATCTGCTGGAGGAAGGCGTGTATTAAAGAGATGAGACTGATAACAGTCGGCCGGACCTTTCTGCTAATTTTGCTAATAGGATCCGTGCAGCCCCAGAGGAAGCTGGTGCTGCGACCAAGCAGCAGGAACTGGAGCTTTCTCATCTTTAATAGCTCACTTCCTCTGATAATGATATTGAGTCTGAATCTGTCAGCCCTGAAAATCTGTTTTTAAGCACATCAGTGAGGTCGTGATTTAGTGAAATGATAAAAGGTTTCTGCACTCAGATGTGCAGTGTGCTTTTCCAGAATGCTCCACACGGGTGTTTATCACTGTTGACTGCTGCCATGGAGCAGAATTTTTTCCAAAAAAAAAACAACAAAAAAAAACTGCTGTCTCTGCAACTCTGACGTAATTGAAACTGGCTGCCAAGTTTTTCGGGCAGGAGAGACTGCCAGTGGATTTGCCAGAGAAAGAGAGCAATGGGACTTTTATCTGCAATTCAGTGTTTTGACAATATACATTTACTGAGACACAAGCTAAAAATAATATCAGAAAACAGACTCTACTCTGATATTTCATCTCTGATTTCATTACCACATCATTATCGGTAGTAGTAGCAGTAATAGTGGTAGTAGTAGTAGTAGTAGTAGTAGTAGTAGTAGTAGTAGTAGTAGTAGTAGTACCACCACCAAATGACACATCCAATACAATTTTGACTCAAGAACACATAATTTGAGTTGCAGGGTGCACTTTTCTGTGTAAATGCCGACTTACTGACTAAATGGAGCCTTGTTGATCCCTGGAGGTGACCGAGGTCGGGTTATTCTTCTCATGTTCATGCATGTTGAAGCAATTCTGCTAACGCCCAGGTTGGCAAACAGAAGTTCCTTATCTGAAGACTTACAGATAGTTGGCTTGTCAGCCATAATAGAAGTAATAACACAGTGATGTTGCCTTTGGCTTATGTTTGTATAGAAGTGTTATTAGTTGTAAATGACAAAGATCTTTCTGTGTGTTATACAGCTCATTAATTGTGATAATATGAGTCCTTGATTAGTTGATGAAGCAGCTAATGATGTCTCAGAGGATGGTAGCTCGTCAGTAACTGCTGTGATCGGGTCTATTCTGCCTTTGTCTGCTGCCATGTGACCTAAATAGGCAGCCACGCGTGGCCTGATGGGAGGCAAACATCAGGGAGGGGTCAATAAATAACACCTCCAGCTCCCCTTTGTTTCTACTGTAACCCCTCATGTTTGAACGTCACGGCTGAGATGCACGGACCAAGGCGAGCGGGACGATGGTTGTAGAATCTGCTGAGGCGGTGTTTTGACGTAACGTTACGCTGTACTCCGCCCTCCTGCTGGTCATTTTGAAGATTAAGTGCAGATCAAAGCGGAACTCTGCAGCAGGATTGGGGCTGGCGCTGGGTCGTGTTGACGTTCAGTCCCAGTTTATTTTAGTTCTCCCTCTGGGTGGGGAACTTTAAATATTATGAAGGGAAGAAGTTGAGCAAGGCCCCCAACCTGCAGTCTGCGCGTCCCTGCTAAATCTGGGCCCTCATTAGATGCACATGTGGGCGGCAGGGCCTGGTCTTTAACTGTACTCGCCGGCCTATCTGGCACAGTTCCTGGAAGTGTGGCAGCGTGGCGTGTGTGTGTGTGTGTGTGTGTGTGTGTGCGTGTGTGTGTGTGTGTGTGTGTGTGTGTGTGTGTGTGTGTGTGTCCGCCCTGTACGCGAGGTTAGCTCAAGTGAGGGGGGTCAGGCAGAGACACTGGCAGTCATTTCTTCAAAAACCCAAGAGGATTACATTGAGGGAGGAAATTCGAGTCAAGCTATTGCAGCAGTAATGACTCATGACATTCTCGCCTCCCACACAGCGAGACTGAAAGGGCTGTTTTTGCAACAGCCCAGATTCTTATAACAATCTCAGAATAAAAAGAGACGATAAGGACGTCTGACAGAATTACGGGAGCTTCATCCTGACTGAGCTCTGGTGGGGACGGTCCCACTGGATTACGCCAGACTTTATAGGCTTCCAAACCATTTACAGTCCAAAGTGTCATCTTAGGTATTCCTCTGAGCAGGACCTGACGGGAGAAGGCCTGTTGCCATAACCGTCACCGAGCTCCTGCTGAATGATGGAATTACACTTCACTCATTCTGTTGCACAACACCTTTGTGTTTGTTTGTTTGGCTCCAAGAGGACCATAAAGGGCTATTTTTCTGTGCCCACACGCTCAAAAACGGCTGCTTTTATCGAGGTTCCTCTTGTACGTTGCCCTGGAGACAAACAAGCATTGTTGCTATAGTACTCATACGCCTCCCTGTCTATCCTGGCACCAGGCTATACTGAAGTGGCCCATTAACTCTGCTGCTTCCTGACATTAAACGAAGCATAAATGTGCATGTTCATCTGTGGGAAGTCAAACAGGTCGAGTCTCTCACCGGCCCCTGTCTGTCGCCTGCAGTTTGGGTTTCATATTTAAGGTTTTTTTCCTGCAGGGAACCAGAGAGTGTTGGTCAGCAGTCTGCTGGTCTGTAATGGTCTGCTGCTGGTGGGGACAAACCTGGGGGTGACTGTGGCCCTCTCTGTCCCCAGACTGCAGGGGATCCCCAAAGTTACGGGTAATGCACTCCAAAAGTTTCTCCTGATTTTATTTTACATTGTGACTCCACATATACTGTCTTAACCAAAGAAAATGTGCTTTTGCCTCTCCGCAGGTCGAGGAATGGTTTCTTTACACGCTCACAACGGCCCGGTCAAGTTCCTCACCATGGCCGCTGCAGTGTGTAACCGGGCCTCCGCCCTTCCGTCTTCCGCTCCTCCCGCCTCAGCGCCGCCATCAGACACAGAGGACAGGGAGAGCACGCCGGCCTCCCAGGGTCGGGCTGTATGGTTGGGAGAGGTGGGCTGTACCACCATGGCTCTCCAGGACTCCCTGTCCTCTTCCAGCGGATCTTTAGCTCCATCCCAGGGCTCCTTGGAGCTCGGACCCGAGGACGGGGCGCTATACGACGTGTTGCATGACCCGGCCCACCACCACAGGGGCCGTCGAGCCAGCAAGGTGAACGTCAGCTCTCTGCTGGTTGTGTCTGGAGGTCTGGGGCACCGCAGGGTGAACAAAAAGACCAAACCGTCTCGTCACGAAGACACCACGTCAACCATCATGATCTGGCAGATCCCCCTCCTCAACATGTGACACCAGAAGCTCCTTTGCAGACAGTACATTAAGTTGACATATTGTACGTGTTTATAAACCTTCCTGATGTTATCTCGTTTCTTTTCGGGTTAAAACAGTAATGTTGCAAACGCTTTCAGTTAACAGAAAACAAATCTCATTAAGTCTTGTTGAAGCATCACTTAACTGAGCATACAAGCTAGTAAAATGATCACCACACTATTTGTATTTATTTAGAATATATATTTGTTGGAAATTCTTAATGGTCTTTAATTTCAGCCTGGCAAAGCAGTTGTTGCTCTGTAACGTGCTAACTCGTCACTCCCCAGTGTTTGTGACTGCAGTATTGAAAAGATGGAGCTGACCTCTAAGAGCCAGAGTTGTAAATGTGAAGTGCACAACTCAGGACTGCATCCGTGCTGTGGCCAGAGGAGGTTTCTGTTGTTGCCTTTTGTAGGCTTGTAGCTGCTCTGGCTGTCCGGTGTTCCTACCTTACAGCAGAGGAAAAGGGATCACAGAGCTGCTCTAGGGATGGATGAGTTGGGAAAAGGCTTGATGACCTGTTGACCTGGCTGGCCAGGTCACGACTTAGAAAGGGATTAAAAGGGCTTTCCCCTCTCTCACACCAGTGTCTCACATAAGAATATTTAAAACAAGAAATGTTAAACCACTTTTTTGTCACATTTTTATGTACTTTTGTGTAATAACAAATTCATAAACATGGAGTTTTATGGAGCAGCCATGTCTTCTGTATTATTGCTTTGATGCATGTTTGCCTCTTGTACATTTCTGATATATTTTTCATCAGATATTCTATTACATGCTGTGAGGGGGGAAATGCATCGACGTGCCCATTTGTCTGCAGATGAACTAGTTCCCTGCTCTGCTTGTGCACATCAGTTCATGCTGGGACTAGAAATCCGCCCGGGGCCTGCAGGAGCCGAGTCAGGCGCAGCTCTTCCGGGATTTCAGAGCTCCTATCTCCCACTGCCGAACAGAAAGGGTCAAGACTTTTTCTCTCTCTTGTGACGCCCACATCCTCTGTTGCACAACCAGGTTTCACTACGTTAACAGTTTCTTATAAAAATAGCTTCTTTTTTTTTGGATGGGGGGAGGCCTGTTCCTCCTGTACACAAATATGACCTGATGAAGGAAGAGCCAATGCTAATGTATACAGAACGGCAGTATCAACAGTTCCTAGTTGTCCAACTGTTGCATTAGTCACATATCAAACACAGTTCAGCCACTGGAAGCCTTTTGTTTCTGCCCCTGAACCTGGTGGTACCATGGCAACAGCTGACTTTGGTCTTTGTTCTGCAAATATCTGACATGAAAGCTTCCCAGCTGAACACCCTCTAATCTGTTAATACTCCTGTGATGCTCCTGTTGTGCTTCTCCTATTTCTACGTGCAAAGACCAGTTGTTAGGTGCACAGTCTCCACGGCTGAGGGGTGGTGGTGGTGGGGGGTTAAGGCCCCCGGATAAAGACATCCGCTGCTGCCCTGTGAGGCCGAGCTATTTCTAATCAGGCCTGTTCCTGCGTGTGGTGGAGAATGTGCTGCTTTTAGCTGACAGGCAACTCAAAGGTTTTCTTCCTACAGTATTACTGCACCAGGCACCTTTAGGGATGGGTAATGATATGGATGCAGCCTTGCGGGGGTGATTTTAAATTAAACATCGAGGCATTAAAAGTGTACTAATGTAAAGAAGACCAGATCTATTGTTCTCATGATTGTTGTTGGTTTTCATGAGATCTAAACTGGGTTTGGGGGGAGGATTCCCCCTCCGCCCTCATCCTGGTACCCAGGGATGGTGCGTGATGGAATGTCGCATCTCCTTCGTGCGTCCTGTGCGCGCACACCGCAGATGGACCCTCGTGTTGAGTGCGGGGTTAATGCCGCCTGAAATGGGCGTGGCCTTCTTTAGTCAGCT
>BJFM01002293.1:14482-33060 GCA_016586285.1 Arothron firmamentum | reverse complement strand
GGGGGGGGGGGGGGGCAACAAAGTGGTACGAAAACAACTAATATGCGCAATAACAGTCAGGGATTTCTGGGAAAGCAGCCTTTTGGACATTTAAATTCTATTGAAACATAAAATGTCGATGAGCGGACAATCACGCTTTAAAGGGCCATCAGCAGTAAATGCCTGTTTTATTGCAGTTCTTGCTGAGTCAGCCCTCACAACAGCCAGTAGCAGAAGATCCAACTGCCCCCGGTTCAAAAGGGAAGATGAAATTTGGTTTGTATGTTGATCTGGACTCATGAGAAGCTTCCCTTCCCTCTCCATAATTATGCTATCAGGATCTCGGTGGCATGTTGCCATTCTAATTCGCAACATGTTTAGAAAGTTTTGACAGTTCACAACTCATTCAGTTTCCAGTGCAACATTTTGCTTTTTTTTTTGTTGTTGTTGTTAACACAAGCCAGATGTGATTTGATTGCAACAGAGCAGCTCTAGATGTTGCAATGCATTCTATCCAAACATCAAGCAGACCTGCGGGTATACCGCTGCACTCCAGGAGGACGTGACCACCAGTTGCCACGTCAGGCGCAAATCATAGACAACACGCCATCTACTGGTCAACAGAGCAACTGCAGGTTGTTTTCCCTTTTAACCCCCATCAAAGTAACAGTGTGGCTTGTGCTTAAATGGCTTGTGCAAAAATAGAATATGTAATCATTAATTCTGATACAGAGGGAGTAGTTTGGTTGCTGGGAGACATGCAGGAGGAGGCGAGCCAGCTGAAACATCAACAGTAAAGGCTCTCGTCAAAAAAGGGCCATATCATCCCCCTCTCCTGTTTGTCTCATGTCACTATGAAACCCAGCAACACAGCAGTCTTTCTTTCCCTTGTGCAGGCAATGAGGCAGGTGAAACACGTGCACAACCCCAGACTGGCCACCTCACTGTGTCCAAAGATGACAGACTTTCTCACCAAGACCCCCAGATGGTGAGTATCAGGTCCTCTGCCCCTGGCCTTCTTCACACGTCTCATGCTCGACTGCACTGTAATAACAGTGTGTTTGGAGAAGATCCCACTGCAATAGGTCTCACATCAGGCTGTTATGAGACCCCAGACAGGGAGGAAATCCATCAGCCGTTCAGCACAGGACAGGGAGGACAGGGAAGTCTGTTTCCAGATGTGGAAATCTGCCGCACTGGGACTCTGATGTGGTGTGAGCTAGATGCTGATGTCTGTTCCAGACCAGAGGGCTGGGTCAGGCTCAGACAATAAGTTCTGGTACGACTAAAAACAAAAAATAAAAAAACACCAAAGAGCAGATGTTAGAAAATGACTCTTCCTTTGTTAATGTGATGTTATTCATCCGTGCTGTTTTTCTCATTTTCCCCTCCATTCTGGTCCAGCTATTTTCTTTTGTTTTTCCAGTGTCCCTCAGTGTAGCTGCCATGTCAGTCAAGGTCATCAGGGGAGCGCACGCCAGCACAACTCAACGCTAATGCTTTCTTCCATCTTGTCACGATTAGTGTCATTTGTTTTTGTTGTCCTCCCAAAAAACATTAAAATATTCCCACCAGACTATAGTTCGACAATGTTCAATGGGGAGGTTAGCTCATAGTTATAGAACAGCACTTTTGCGCTTTGGGTTGGGGTTCTTATCTATATGTCCTATAGTCCCATCCTGTCCCCCAGCCAGAAGCCACTGGTCCCGAGTAAGGCTGGGTTTTTGTCCTACCAGATAAAAGTCCAGGCGTTGGGTTCTGTCCTCCCCATGAACCAAACCAGGACTTTAAAAGCACCTGCCATGGCACACAGGACACCCATGTTTGCCAGCACTGAGAGAACATGCAGAGTAATAAGGAGAGCCACACCATTTAGGAAGGGGAGACAGAATGTAAATTAAAATGAATAACAATATGGGGGTTTTATGGACAAGTCGACCGGAGGGTGAAAATGCACTGTGTCACATGAGGGAACAGCAGCAGCATATATGAGGACACAGAGCTGCAGAGCCCTGCTGAGGTAAAGCAAAGGCTTGTTACAGCCTCCCAACCAGCAGTCTGAGTGACTCTCTCGCTCTCCCTCTTTTCCTCCACGTAATCAAACTTCTAAGGTCCTTTTAACCACAGTTATATATAGACAGAGAGGAAGAGTGCAGCGCAATCAGCAAGATCTGCCTGAAAGCGGTAAAGCGCCATCTGGTGGACACAGACAATCGTTACAAGGTGTTTCAGTAGTGAGGATTTTGTTCCATCTAAACACAAAGATGTTTGCCCAACCCCCCCTTTTTACACAAGACATGTCGTGTAAACAAATAAAGCCACCCAGCTACTCACCTTTTCATCCTTCTACCCATCTCAGTATTTAGATATAGCCTTCATTCTGTTGCAGCTTTTCTATATGAAGCACTCTTTGTATTTTGCAATGTCTGTTGTGTCTAATGTGCAAACTAAACATAGCACAGAATAAATAAAGGAGCAGAAATGATCTGATACTTATTGTGGCGTTTTCCTCCCCATCCTCTCGCATTGCTCACCTCCTACCAGTCTTCCTGTCATAGATGAGAACAGCCCACTGCAGAGAAAGTGGGTGGATGTGCGCGCGGCACGTGTTCAGTATGCACATGCATGTGCAGGATTTAATGAGAGCAGGTAAATTATGCATATGTTTGTGTGTGTCTGCATGGCAACACCAACTCGCACTCTTCCAGCGAGACGGTCAGCGGGACCTGAGGCGTCAACGCCTGGTTGACCTCGGTCATCGGGTGGTTCAAAATCACCTTTTGTTATCACTGATACTAATGGGCGTTGGCGTCGCTCCTAGTCTATAATTGACCAAAAGGTTCAAATCCCAAATTTTATTTTCACTGTTTCTTGTTAAATATACAACTTCTGTCATACAATCACTGAGTTTTGAATAAAAAGTTTCCGATGCATACATAAGAAAACACATTAGTAAACAAGTGTGAAATATTCTCCATTTGGATTTTTCTTTCCTGAAATAAAGTGAATTGTGGGGTCCCCTCCTTCCCGTTTCTCCCAATGAAAGCTTCTCACTAGTAAATAAATACGAGTAAAAGAGCGAATACCGTACATTCATTGTTACAGGAAAAAGGTCATTTTTTGACGGCGTTCGGCGATGAAATGTTCAGGAGCAGAAAAAGTGAATAGAAATCGTAAACAGATTACATTCAACCTGTGTGGTTCTCCTCCTCCAGGATTCATATTCAAGTTTCAAAAATTCCAACAATTCTTTCGGTAAGGATATAGGGGGTATAAAAAAAAAAAAAAAATCCTTCCACAATAAGTTTGGCAGTGAGAGAAGACACTGGCCACACGTGTGTCTTTGAAAACTAACACTGGTTCAACTGGTGGTTTCAGCCAGTCGTGTAAAAGTCAAACATTTCTAACCATTTGGATGCAACACTTTAGTTTAATCCTACAAGACGAAGCTAACGTGATAGACGGCATTTTATTTTTTTGGAAGAAAAAAGCCTAAAAGGAAAAAAAAAACTGCTTCATATACTGTCAATTAGATCCCAAATATGTCTTTACTGTAGACGTTTCTATGTGGTTTTCAGGTGGTTGTTCTTTGGCCATTAGCCCAGTTAAAACTGATGGTTGGGTTAAAAAAAAAAAAAAAAAATTCTCCGGAACAACAAACCAAAGCTGACATCTGAGCAACAGCAGGTTCAGCAGTATTGACCAGTGTGCTCAGGTCCCAGAAAGACCCGAGTATGCTGCTCCCATTCCTCTCCAAGGCAAAAAAAAGATATCATTTCTTCATCTTCAGTTTCCTCTATTGCCACGGTAACACCCTCGATGTCTCACTCCCCCCCCGCCCGCCCGCCCTCCCACCTTCCCACCCACCCCGCTTGTGTCCGACTACCAAGAGGAGAAAAACGGCTGCTTGCAGTGGAAGGTTTGTGTGAAGGCGTTGCTGAGCGTGACCACGCGTCCCTGTCCTCCGGAGCGGCGCTCCACCACCACCCGGGGCATCTGCACCAGCTGGATGGGGCTCTTCCCACCCTTCAGCGCCTGGGTCAAGTTCAGCACCTGGGGACAAAGACAAATGGTGGCTTCCACAATACCGAGCCTCTTATTTTAAACCCAAATAATTCAAGAATGGGTCTGTTGTCCGAAAGTTTTTTAAAATATGTTGCTAAATTCAAAATATATTTTAGCATTTTTACACATTGCTGTATTATTTTCAATTACATGTGGTCTTTTCTGTTCTGTTTGTTTTTAAGATGTATGCATTGTTCCACCTGAAAATAATAATTATTCTTATTAAACCCAAGAGGGAAAAACCAATAGAGACAGATTTTTAAAATAGGCGTTGATGGCAGAGCAGAACAAACAATAAAGGCAGCTGAAGGCGAGACCCCCAGATAGGCAACATACAAAAGGGATGAAAATAACAAACGCTCACCTGTCCCCTCATAACGGACATCTGTCTCTCGAACATGGTTTTGTCGAAGCCTTTGTCTGTCTGTGGAAGAAAAGAAAATACAAACCATTTTAAGCAACATGCTCCTCTGCTGCCCCCTAGGGGCAGACGTGAGAAAGACAGCAGCACACCAGTGCGCACCTTGAACAGCTCGTAGAGGTCCTCACAGAGGTCCTGCACGAAGTTCATGTCGGAGAGGCGGGACAACACCAGATCTCTGGTCTCCTGGGAGAAGGCCACTTTAGCCTGGGGGAGCCAGGCCCAGTGGAAAGGATCTGAGGCAACGCAGGATGAACAGATACAACTGAAACACTCTCGGTTCCACAGTCTACTCCTATCACGCGTCTACAGCGAGGTTCTGAGATCCTGTTTCATTTATACACAAATAGAATAAGATATTTAAGTTACTATTTATTCACAGTAAAAAAAATTAGATTTAGTAAAAACAGCTGCCTGCATCCCTGAGCATGTAGTGTATATAGTGTGGATGAAAACAGCGAGACAATGGGGGGAGGAAGACGAGTGCGTACAGGCTCTCCATTCATCAGGGTGTTTGAAAGGGAAGGCCAAGCCGTTGTCGATGGCTGCGATCTTGATGCAGGACTCTGAACAGCTCTCGGGCCACTCTGCGTCCTATAATGAGAGGAGACGGTCGCAGATGTCACCATCGCAGCCTGACTTTGGTGGCTGCGATTGTGGACCACTCATCCACCGCACCACCTGTTCAGCAGGGTGGTCAGGTGACTATGACAACTCTGATCAATTAGCAACCTATAAGAGGTTGAGGGTTCCCTCCAGCTGCAATCTCGCTGCACTCAGGCTTCCTAACAGTTCTGGAGCCAGGATCTACCCAAACCAGGGAACGTGCACCTCTACAAAGACTCTGATTTGAACGTGAATCAATGTACTCAACTTTCGCGTCCTCTCTTACCTTTTCTTCTTGTCCTTCGCTTCCTCCTTTCTCATATTTGATCAGCCAGTTGTCGTTCCCGCGATCTGACAAGAGCAGGAAGGCGAAAGGAGACAAATGCAGTGAGTCATTCACGTAAACGTGCTGAGAAGAGCCGAGTCTCATTCCGCAGCTCTGCAGGTCAGTAAACACTAGTTTCCAGAATGTCAACAAAGACACGCCCTCACCTGTGTTTCTAATAACATAGTCCAGCACAACCAGCCGCTCGAACTGCGACTGCAGCTGCTTCCTGGTGTTCTCGGGCAGGGGCTCGGCCTCGAAGCGCCGCAGCCAGTGGTCGGCCTCGTGGTAACCCTCCACGAACAGCTGAAACGAGCCCACCTGGAAACAGCCGGGGTACACGTCACATTCCCTGAGATCTCAAAAGCAAACCAGACGCTAACTGTGCAACCGGAAAGGTGAACGTGGTTTGAGGCTCACCTTGGGTGGCAGGCCCACTCTGTGGAAGCGCCGTCCCACCTTGGGGACTTTCTCTAAGGCGTATTTCTTCCCTCTTGATTTGGCTCGGTCAATGGCACTGTAGTGGAACGTCTCACTGGCCAGATACACCACCTGTTAGAAACAGTGGACGTTCCTTTAGCACACTATAGTTTGATTTAGACTTCAGGAACTCAGAAGACAGGTCAAAAATGCTAAATCAATAATTAAAAAAATAAATAAATAAACTCTGACAGCGTGCACCTTGGTTTTTGGCACCACTCCCAGGCCAAGTTTGGTGTCAACCAGCGAGGCAGCAGCCTCGGAGAGATAACCCTGGTTAGGCAACAGGCAGCCTCGTCCAAAACAACATGGGCAGCAGAGCTGGGGAGACGATAGGGAAAGGGGGCAGAGCGTGAGACAACCTGCTACGCCGCAGGTGTTTATGCTGTTTTCTGTTCACACAGACAAAACGCACCACTCACACGTTACCTTGTGAAAATATTTGGTCCATTTGGGGTTCAAGTGGCCGTAAGGCTCCTCTGATTTTGGTTTAAAGACTCCGATGATTTTCTGCACGAACCCAGACAGGAAACATAAAGAGAGTCAGATGTTGCTAATACCAATATCTCTAAGTTGTTAATGTGATGCTAACCATGCATGCAAGCTATCCTAGCATCGATGCATTGTCATGGTGCTAACAGGGTAAAAATAGCGAAATTTAACACACTAATCCTAGGAATGCCTTCAGCCTGGCAGGAGAAAAAGTGAATATTTTCTCTCCTTACCCTTTTCTCATCCTTGACAAAGTAGCTCCCGCTGGAACCTTGAGAGATCCGCTCTGGAAAGACGCCGTTCTCGATGGCTTGTTCTACCCTCTGGATAATATCCGCAAATTCGGGATCGTCGGGAAAATGATTGAACTCGCCACTGTTACCTAGAAGAGAAGGAGGACGATGATTAGGTACAGAACTACTGAGAAAACAACTGGATTCACCCACTCCACCAGGGGACAGTTGGACACTTTTCCTCAGACCGGGGGGGGGGAAAGTCCAGCTTTTGCATCCAGCTTTAGGAAAAAATAAGGACCCATTCATTGGCCCCGAGTGCCTCCTCTTGGAGCCGCTGTCCTTCCTTGGCCTGATGGTCAAGCAGTTTACGCCCCACGTTGGCTTGAGTCTCCTGCTTAATCAGACGGCGGATGTCTTCCAGCTCCATCTGCTTTATTCTTCCTTCCAAGGCTGCATTTGCGAGACCCTGAGCGGAACATGCACCGGCAGAGCAATATGTACGCTTACCGGATGTGCTATGCGTACGTGAGCTCCTGCTGGACGGCTTGCTCGAGTTGCTGCAGGAGCAGGAAACATTAGCAGGTGGAGCTGGGTGCACGGAGGGCTGGAGTCCAGCCTGGTAGTCCTCCAGGCAAGCAGGTAAGTGGTGCTCTCTCTGTGGATGGCTCCGGTGCTCTGGTGCGTCTGATGCTGCATTGTCCATTGTCCGAGGCGAGCCTCGATGGAAGGATTGCTGGTCGAGGCGGCAGATTATGGACTATGATTCCGGTTAGAGAATTGAGGCGCATGGAGAGTGAGGGCTGAGTTTGTCTCAGTAACAGGATTCACGGGGGGCTATGGGTTGGAACACATTGACAAAGCAGAATCCAGTGGGTTTTTTTAGGGTTTTATTCATAACTATGAGGTTGGGCTGGAAACTTAAAGGCTGAGGTTACGTGACACTGCAAGTACAGGGTATGGAGCCCAGGGCACAGAGTACCGGGAAACAAAGGGATAGTAGTAGGAAATAGTAAAGTAGTAGGAACAGAATATAAGGGGCTTTGAGATTAAAACCCCTATGAGATTAAAGCCCATTTGAGATTAAAGCCCCTTGGCCTTGACTCTTCGAAGATCAACGGTCAAAGTCCCTCAGAACCTTTGCTATCCATGGTTGCACCTTGCACCACCTGACTCATTCAAGCGGGGCTGCTGGAGCTCAACCGGTAGAGCTTGGTTTTTTTTTTTTTTTGTTTGTTTGGTTTTTTTTTTACAATTGTTTTAAATCTCTTAATCTTTCAATTAATTTACCTGTCAGCACATCTCTAAGATGCTAACCCTGTTCAGGGTCATTACCAGGCCAAAACATTACCCAGCATACACTGGGGTGACTTACCTAAGGTTAGAGAAACTGGCCTAGGCTCAAACCTTGGTTGTTCTTCTGCAAGAACAGAAATGCTTAAATTTAGCAAAGTTTTGCTTTAACAAAATAAAGCTACTCAATTTGCCTTAAAGCTCTCAAACAATATTGGGAATGTAACTGCTGTCTGATGAGGGGCCAGTCACATGACAGGATGCCTTCTGCCTCCTCATCAAACTGGGCTGTCGCATGAGTTGAAAGAAAGGTTCCATATGCTCTGAATGCGTCCCAATAAAGAGTGGGACAGATGAAGGGAAAGACACTGGGAGGAAGAACAGTCAGTGTGCCATTTGTCACAGAAAGATAAGAGAAACAAAGTTAGCTTTGAAGCCAATTCACTTGAAGGGGATCTGGGAGAGGGGTAATTAAAAAGGGGGAGAAGGGAGGACAAGAAGGAAAAGAGATTCTGCAATAATTACACCAGAGAACTGGCTAGTTTAGCAAGCAGCTACGTATCAGGGTTGTCTTGGCCACATGGTTGACCTGAGGAAAAAGCCCTTTAAAAACACTTTTCAAGTTTCAAGACAGGTTTTCTATTCTTCCACAGGCTGCAAAGGCACATTATTCCATATATATTGTTCCCTTGTGTCTAAAAAACCAGCAGCCTCAGCATTAATGTGGAATTCACAAGCCTCAACCTGGGGCAGGACTGTGCTGGTGTGTCATCCTGTAGGTAGATTTTTGCTAGTTATTAAAACAGCAGAATCCATGTAAGTTATACAAACATGTTGTAATGTGTTTTTTTTTTTTTAGACATTGTTAAAATATTTGTTGAGTGTTTCCAACTTTACCAACCTGTCTCACCAAATAGAGTATTAAAATAATGAAAGTCTGTACTAATACAGCTGTCAAGAGGGACAGAAGAACGTTTCCATCAGTCTAAACCTGAAAGTAAACAAAAATCTTTGCTCTTTCTCGTAATTTCCTTTTCCGTCATCTTCATTGTTGCACAATGTACTGAATAACAGAGCATAAGCCCGTCCGCCTCCGTGTTTGCTTATAGAGGACTTGCCTTATGCATATTTAAAGTCCGTCTCAATGCCCTCAGCTGATGGGCCGAACAGGAGCACAATTCAGAAATGCAGCGACCTGCAAAGTGGAGGCAGAAGATTTTGGGGAGTTCACTTGTGAAATTCATGTAGTAGTAGAAGAGACCAGTGGAGATGATTCCATGGCAGCCCAGGGACATGATGGAGATATTAGATCCCCGATCAGGCTTGTTGGCGTCCTCCCAGACAGACGTGCTGGTGGAAATCTCTACAGATAATGATCTGCTGCCCCCATCCAAGATCCAGTTAATTAATAAACGAGAATCACAGTTAAACGCATGCCTGAAGGAGTCACATGGTTGTATAGGCTACGGTTGTTAGAATTTGCCATGCAGATGAGCTGCTCAGACAGGGAACAACAGATGTGTGACACTCTAAATCTTTTAATACTGCTAATAAAAACTATAAATATAATAAAATATAATAAAAACAACAGGCTGAAAGGCCTAAGATCAAACTGGACAAATATCAGTGAAATGGAAGATATGCTTGATTCTAAAGTCACAACATAAGGCAAACTTTGGATGGTAAAAACATCCGACAAACTAAAATAAATTAGTTTCGGGCTATAGCACAGTTGTGAGAAGGTTCAAATCTGATTTCTAATCCAGAAACACCTGAGCGATTTTAGGGCTGTGTTGAGTGTGGCCGTCCTCAGGAGAGCACCTGACTCAGTAAATGCCCCGCTCATGTGAGCAGCTCATATCTGTGTGTGATAACAATGACAGGCCTCTTACATCATCTGACTGGAGCAGACTGCAAACACCAGGCAAATACCAAGACTGTGTGAGAAGTTTTTATACAGCCTCTTCAAGGTTGGTGGGTTTCAACTGTGTACCTCTCAATGTCTTCCTTAGTTCACTGTACTCACACTGCGACCCCAGGGTCACTGGCTAAGCCCCCTAACTGTCCTGTTATCCGGATACAGAGGTTCATATGTGACCCGTGGACCTCAGGCCATTTCCTTACCGCACATGTACCCAAGAACTGCCTTTTTTTTTTGTGGGCCTATCCTTTAATAAGACTGCAAAATCGGGACAATTACCTGGGGAGGCCAGGGTGTCTTTATCCGATGATGAGCTGTGTCTGTTCCGCTTGCTTCGCTTCTCTCGCACACCCCGCGGAGACGTCGAGGTTCCGGCTAAGCACGGCAACAACAGCGCCTCTTCCCCGGATCCGTCCGTCTCCAGCTCAGTCAAGACGCTTTCGCGAGAGTCCGAAATGCGAACAGCGATTCCGGGGTTCGCCAACCCCCCCAAGCCTAAGCCATTTCTGTCAAAAAAGACCTGCAGATGGTCCGAGGAGGCACACTCTGGAACAGACTGTGCCGTGGCTCCGGCGACCAACATTGGTTCGTTGATCTCGTTTTCCGTTGGGTCGCATTCTGACATCATTGTGCCTCGACTGTTAATACATACAGTTCAATGTCCTGTACATTACATTAAATTCCCTATAAAGTGTGGCCCTTCCATGTCATGTTTCCACACATATACGCAACCTAAGATAAACCGTTCGATTTCGAAACCAGCTACGTCCGCCTAGTCAGGCCGCTTCCGCATTGACTTAACACGCATGCGCTAAACCAATGAACGTCATTGGCCGAAGATGCACGATCGTTCTGTAAATTCCGAGGAAATCATTTAGATTTTTTTTCGTTTGTTTCTTTCAGATATCAGATTTGACCGTTACTATTGCTACTGTATAGAGTATGTTTTATATTCACGTCATGACATAATTTCTCAGTTATTTTAAAGTTACTCGGTGATAGGTAACGTCCACAATGACATCACCTGATGATGTCTTTAGTGATAATTTTAGTAATTGAATATATTCCTTTAATCCACTGAGAGAAATTCCAATTCATCTGTGGATGTAGAGTGGTGGAAAGGCTTTCGTAAACGATACACCACTTATGCTGTTTTTAATTTTAAGCAGTAATTAATCATGGCCGCTAGGTGTCGACAGTGCTGCATAAATGAGGGTCACTGTCGCGCTTTTGAGTCACACAAAAGGACAATCAGAAATACATTTTAATTCAGTTTTTCTCTTTTATATATATGTTTGTCTCTCTCTCTCTCTCTCTCTCTCTCTCTGTGTGTGTGTGTGTGTGTGTGTGTGTGTGTGTGTGTGTGTGTGTGTGTGTGTGTGTGTGTGTGTGTGTGTGTGTGTGTGTGTGTGTGCGGGACCTCCTCATTTACCAAATCCTGGGCCTGTTTAGACTTAAGTATATTAAATCATGGGCCATACTGATTTTGAATAAGATAATACATATTAGTTTGGATCCACGGTAAATCCCAGTTCTTTACCACAAAAGCCAATTTGACCTTCATTTCTCTCAATATCTTCTATGGAAGATAGATTATCTCAATTATTTAAATTCTTACAATAACCTTCATCCCTCCCTTTTCTGCACCACACTCCTTTCACCACTATCCCCTCAACACCTCACTGCAACCTTTCTTTCTAATAAGGGAACGAAGTTAAAACACATGCAAATGAGCAGTCAGCCAGCTGGCATCACAGCGGTCATGTGATCTATCAAGGTAGGGGGTTATGGGGGTGAAGGAGACAGTGATGGAGGAAAGGAAGGGGGGGGGGTGCAAGGATGGAAGGGGAGGTGATAAAGGAGGTGTCTGAGGGGATGAGAAGGACATGCTATAGCCACACAGGCCTCCTTCCGCCACCTTTTCCCTGGATGTTAATATAATCCCATCAGCCCATTCTCCCAGCACCCATCACTTATGTCAATGTATCATTTTGACTATCAGCGACAGCCTTTATTACTGGATGCCTGGTTCTTCAAGGACATGCACTGAAAAGTCACTTCTGTAATGTGTATGTCAAACAAATGTACTTTACTCAACAGCGTGTGACAAGCGCCCGCAGCAGCATTACTGAACGTGTGTGTATAAGTGTGAATGAGCTACGTTTCTGCCATAATGTAACAGCCATTCCAGCAGATCCCGCTGGTGTAAAAATTCATTTACACTGCCGTTACCATTCACCCTTTCTTCCTTCTGTACTCTATCTTTACCAGAGATTTAGATATAGATTCAATTTCCATGTGCAGATGTGTAAATATTTAATTTGTCAGTTTAAAATATGAGTCAAGACCAGGGGGGGCCCCTGATTGCAAAGCAGCGTTGTGTCATTTATAATAGAAACATGACCCAACATACACATGGCACCATGCTCCAGAAAAACAGTCATAAATATGCCATTTTGTAGAAACCCAAAAAGACATATTAAGTTGGAGGGTTTCTTTGACGTTTCTCTCAAAATAATTCGGCTTCTTTGTCTGCTGTCTGAGAAGGAGCACGCCACCGTCACCTGTTACCTGTCAAAGGAGATGCAGAGAGTAGACGTTCAGACATTAAATGTGACTCTGAATGTACGTGTGTGTGTGTGTGTGTGTGTGTGTGTGTGTGTGTGTGTGTGTGTGTGTGTGTGTGTGTGTGTGTGTGTGTGTGTGTGTGTGTGTGTGTGTGTGCGTGCGCGCGCGCGTCTGCCTACCTCGTGGTCCAAACTTCTTCAGGTAGCAGTGTGAGCAGTACGGCTTCTCGTCATACTGAAACATTAACAGCGCATTTTAAACAGCATATACCTTGACACTGTGTTTGGTTTCGCAGAGTCAGGATGTTATTTTCCTGATGAGCACCTATTTTTTTTGTACCTCAGCATGCTGTCCAGCTGTGAGTTGCCTGTTGCACTGCTGACACTTCAGACACAGAGGGTGGTAGTCTCTCCCTAAGGACCTCTTCCTCTCAGCTGCACACAAGGAAGAAGTAGCGCCCTTACAGGTGAGCCACATGTTTTCCCTCCATTTTGCTCCAAAATCGAGCATTTAAGTGTGATTTTCATGAATTGCCAACTGTAAGTCTTATCAGTGCAAAAAGGGCCAAAATTGGGTGGCACTAGTGTCAGAGGAAAGGAGGTCAGTGGGCCATTTTAGGACCTGCTAGTAGATGTGTTTGCAAGTGAAAACGGCAAAAACATGTAAAAACAGCAGTGCCATTGTGACTTGATGCTGATGTCTGCGTGTAACAAAGGGCTTGTAGCTAGTCGGGAGGAAATCTAGTGGGCAACGCACAGGCTTGTTTGGCTAGACCCACATCCTGTTGTTTTAACTGCTCCTGCATTTGTGTCTTTGAATGAGTAGGAGAAAGAGACTCAAAAGCACTTTTTTATTCTACCTCAGAGAAAAAAGAAAACTCTGAAGCAATAAAATCAAAGCCTGGTGTTAGACATTTTGAGTCATCGTGGAAAGAAAAATGACAGAAAAGGCACCGACATGACTAATAATCCTCTGGTTTATCAGAGTGTGAGCAAAGCTATACTTTATCTTGAAATCAAATGCATGTTTTTACATTAATATCATTTTGGGCTTCTCTGTCATTATGTTCATTATTGTAATTCACACTTTTCCAATTTGGATGAAGAAACTTAAACAGAAACCCTGAGAGTGAAAGAGAGAAAAATTCCACAAAACAGGAAGGAAAGATATTAGCATTACACAGAGGTAAGCAAAAAAAAAAATAAGAAAAGGCAAAACAAATGGGAGACTCACCAAAGTAAACAGGCTTTCCACAGATTGGACAGTAGCCTACCATAATGGTATACAATTATTTATTATTCAGCGTGGGAGTGCACACTTCAGCATGTGAGGTGAGAAACTCGATCCTATGCCAGAGTGTGAAGTGAAAATTGACAGGAAAACCGTTAAAACTGAAGATGTGTTGGCGTGTTGTGAAGTCAGAACCAGGATGTGGCGAGTGAAACGTCACAGGAAGTGTGAAAAAATCTGATTGGAAGGATACTGCCATGGGTGGAGAAACGTGTATCAGGTAAAAGTCGAACAATATAAGTGACGAAAATGGATTTAGTGATTCAAAAAAATGTATGTTTTAGCGACATTTTGAAATACATTATTAATCATCTTGGGAGAGAGAGAGAGAGAGAGAGAGAGAGAGAGAGAGAGAGAGAGAGAGAGAGAGAGAGAGAGAGAGAGAGAGAGGGAGAGAGAGAGAGAGTGTCAGAGCTAAAAAGATTTTTTTTTTCATATTCATCAAGTATTGAAAAAAAGAAATCCAAACCACATTTATTTCACAAATGTGTTCTGCAATAATACAGAGAAACATAAGTGGCTGGATAAATGCTCCCCTTTGGGGAGCAGAAAATTTAAGAAGCCATGAAAAATACAAGCACAGGCATAGCTGCTAACTGTACGTGACCAAATTCACTCTGTTAGTCTATCTCAGATACAAAGCCTAGTAAATAATGGCATCATATGATCATTTGTTGTTCATACAGTATGATAAATTGCTTCTGGACTCCAACTGTGATAGCCAAAAAAGGGAAGAGTGGGTGAGGACACAAACACAACTGTCAGCAGTTCGCATTCCCACCTCACTTCTCTCCTCCTCAGTTCAGCCAGTCTTGTAGATTAAAAAGTTGATCCCCTCAACTGAAAAGAGAAACACGACACTTGTTCCTTTCTTTCCCTTCCTTTATTCTACCCACTCTGCACATCCCATACACATGCAAACCGTCACTGACTCACACACACTCTCCCTCTCTGTCTCTCTGTCGCACGCACGCATGCAAACGTGCACGCCGAACAGCTTCTCTCCAGTGACATCATACGAGAGGGGCCGCAGCCGAAGCGGGTCTGCTTCATGGACAGAGTCATTTCCCCTGGGATGGGTGATGGAAGAGGATCTGGTGTGTGTGTGGGGGGAGGGGAGAGGGGGGGGCCCGCAGCCATGAGGAGAGATGAGTGAGAGAAGGATGGAGACAGTAGCGAGCCTCTGCTCAGTGGGGACAAAAGAAGAAAATGAACTCCGGTGAACTTGGCAGTGCGAGCAAAGCTGCAGGAGTCAGCGTGGAAGTCAGTGAGTGCATGCTCTGTCCCCTCCACTTCACACCTTCAATTCAGTTTTATTTATATAGCACCTTTTACAATAAAATTGTCTCTAGGTGCTTTACCGAGGCAGAAACCCAGAGCTGGGAACCAAAACCAGATTTTAAGCCAGTTGGTCAATTAACTGACTACATTTTTTTGCTGTCCGAGGAAGGGTCACATGCAGTTGCAAACTGACCTGGTGCAGCTCAATCCAACGTCGGTTTTCAATTCAACGGAGCTCCCCCATGCAGGCAAAGGCTTGGGGGACGTGAGTGTTACATTATAACAGAGTTATTTGAATACTGAGATTCAAAACTAGATAAAAATAAGTGGCAGTCTTCCGTTTCCATGCAGTGGTTCAGTATTGAAAGGACTGAGCTCGTTGCACTGTAACCCAAGAATAGGAAGAGAAGCAAGAAGAAACATGAAAAGTTCCTCAATTCAATGTTTTTCCTTCTTCTTATTCTTTGTACAGGTTCTTGTTGGGCCACGCTGTGATGGGGGGTGGGGGGGGTGGGGGGTGGGATGTCCCCCTGCTCGCGTAGCGATGCAGACCCTGCCATCCGGTGGCCCAAACACCAGCCACATCAGTTGCAGCTCCAGACTGAGGTGTGGTGAACTGAAGAGTCCCTCTTTGCAAAGCTGCGCTTTGACACACAGGACAGGTACTAAAAGAACAAAGCAATGACACCCACATCATGCATGCCTCCCTCATATGTACAGAGCTTTAGCATTAAAAAAAACCCAACAAAAAACAGAATCGGTTAGAAACGAAGGAGGTTTTCCTGTTTTTTTTTTTATCTGCTGTAAAGAACTTATAGACAGGAAGCAAGATTGAATTTGTATTTTCCACTCACACATCACATAAACCTCTGAGTATTAGTTTTGTTGTCGATGAACATTGAAGAGTTATGTGAAATACTCCCTCATCTGCATATTTTCCAGCAGCTCCGTCCTGCATGTTAGATTTTTGCAGAGGGATGGAATACCAAGCAGCTGGTTAGTTGTAGCTTTATTTAGTTTAGTTTATTGCAGTTTAATTTATTTATTACTTTAGGTTTTAGTATATTTTGCAGTTGTTGCACCATGGGTCTGAGAAGACTAAAATTTAATCTATGCTGTATGTAGGGCATAGATAGCATATTTGACAATAAAGCTGACTTGACTTGACTTGACCTTGACCTTGACCTTCATCTCCATCAGCAGTCACTGTGTGGACGGCATTAGTAGAGTTACAAATCAGAACCTGGGGTCTACACATGGGTTTGCTCACAGTCTAAAAAAATAGACATTATTTTACAAACGATAGTGAAATTGTTAAGTGGAAAAAAAAAAAAAGATGGAGGAGGTTCAATTAGGAAACAGAGAAGTCCTCCACAGGTGGGCTGGAGGAATGGGAGACAAATTCAAATGAAAGAGGAGGCCACATGTAGAGGAACAAAAGGGATGTAATTGTGAAATAGGCAGAGAAATGAAACAAGAGGAGAAAAGGGGTGTGTGTGTGTGTGTGTGCGTGTGTGTGTGTGCGTGCGTGTGTGTGTGTTTGTTTGTGTGTATGTGTGTGTGGGGGGGTGTTAAAAAACACGTTTCCCAGAGGATCTTTTGGTAAGGCCACGCTGTGACAACTGCCAGAAATCTACGAACACACACGTTCCTTGACTGGCACATGCTTATGTGTCTCACTCCTGCCAAGTCATATGATAAGGAACCACAGAATGGATGTAGAGATGTGGGAATATGCGCGCGGACAGGATTTATGGCAACACTCGGAGGGGGTGGAAACAGACTGAGCTCGGAGGAGGAAGAGAAACACTGGCTCCTCTCAAGCGTCTCCTCTGTTGGGTTGGCCGAACCCTCTGACGCCGGCAATGAGAGCTCTGTGTGTGTGTGTGTGTGTGTGTGTGTGTGTGTGTGTGTGTGTGTGTGTGTGTGTGTGTGTGTGTGTGTGTGTGTGTGTGTGTGCGTGCTGGGCAACAGGAAGAGGCTCAGGAAAGAAAAGGGCTGGAAGGACTCCCTCTTCCCACACATAACTTCTTGATCACATGTGCATACACATGAAACTCCACTCAGACTCACATGGAGTGAAAAGACCTATTGGAAGGCTCGCTTCTCCGCGCTCGCTCTCGCAACCCACTCATCATCATGTTTCTTCTTCTTCTTCTTTTTTTTTGCATCCTCTATTCTCCCCGAGCCCAGAATATGAGATGGCTGTCGGGCTTGTGTCTCAGCTGTGTGCACACATGATTCAGCCTCACAGCACCAGACATATGGCCAACACTATTAGAGAACATTTCAGACATTCTACAGATGAAGACGAACCAATAGACCATATGCTGATGGAGTCTCTGCTACCTATTTTAGGTACTGGATTTATTTGATTTGATTTTTATTTTTTCTGGTGGAATTTACAATATTTTCCACTGTCTTCATCCCCCCGTTCAGAATGACTTTCTCTACGTGCTGTTTTTAAAGCCAAATTGGAAGAGAACGAAAGGGGGAAAAAAAAGATTTGGCTGCACAATTACTATTCAATGCTACCCTGGTGCTCTAATCACTTGGAACAGAAGCTGGCATATCTTGGCATTCTATGCAATATTTCACAGCGAGCGGTTTTGGGGACATGTTTTCCACAAATATCCCCCTCTGTGACGGCATTTCTGGAGTCAGATGATCTACGTAAAAGCTATAATCCTCTACTCAGGGTATCAACAGATTGAAAAGTCAGGAAAATAAGACCTTGTTTTTTCACTATTAATCTGGCAAAGCCTGTAAGTCCTTTCATTCCTCCATATAGCGATATCATGATTGCAAGGGGACTATTAATGTCTGATTAGTAGTTTTTGAGTAGCTGGGTCAATCAGATTGCATCATGGGATGTTTTGCTGTTTGTTGGTTTCTGTTAAAATGTGGGCCAATGTTACGGAAGCACACAGCAAACAAATGGATCAGTGTAGCAGCTGTTGCAGTGGGCATCGCTGCAGCGTGTGTGCTTCTCAGGCTCCCTGGCAATGCAGCGGTGTTTACTTTTGACACAGAACAAACCCCAGACTTTGGGGTGACCAAGTTACTTCCTTATTTCAGCCTTTTCTTTTTTTTCCTTTTGGTATTTTTTTTATTTTGCTTGTAGCCAACGAAGACAATACCACACATTGTAACACTGATCCAACCACAGAACAAAAACGATGAATACAGCCGTTCAAACATTTTGTTTCAGCTGAAAGCTGCAGGTTGACGCGCTCTCGCTGTTTAGTTTCACAAAGCTGGAGTTCAGTGACAGATGAGACATGTTACAATCCCAAAAGCCATTAAAAGTTAAACAAAACAACTTTGAACAGGGTGCCAAGAGGATGTCATGCTCATTGCGCTTAATTTTTAACTTTCATAGCCGTCCTCAGTCACTCACCAGGGTTCTGACGGGATCACGCTCACTTCTTGAATCTGGTCCCATTATTTGGTTATAGACCTGCTTGGGAAAACAGAAAGACAGGCAGAAGGAACAAACCTAATGTGTTGCTTCTTGCCTGTGCATTCTTGGCATAGCTCTTTGCCCTTTTCATTTTTGACTGTGATTTTCTCTCTCTCTCTCCCTCTCTCTCTCTCTCTCTCCCCTCTCTCTCTCTCTCTCTC
>BJFM01002292.1:327132-345743 GCA_016586285.1 Arothron firmamentum | reverse complement strand
CAGGGCGGTGGGCCTATAGGTTAGACGTGATTTGTGAGCCGGTATTGTCAGCTGATGAGTTGAATAATGGTCAGGAGCTGAAAGGATTACTGGCCACCGTTAATCTGTGGCCCCTCTGCTGAGGTAAAGAGGTGGACGGAGACAGAGAGAAAGGGGCCGGGACGCTGGGCTCGGCGGCTGCCTGACAGCTGTGGGCCGTGCAAACAGCTGATTTGCTTCAGATTAGTCTGGACGTGCGCCAGGAAGGACTCAGTCGGGCCGGGATGAACGCACTTTGGTGCCCTGATGGCTGACTGACTGCTAGCGGTCCTTCGCTCCGGCCAGCTAGGAGTAGCGTCCTAAAGGTCTCCAGACCTGTGCAGCTGTTTGCTTTTCAACGGGCGCCGGATACAAGAGACGAACGTGTTCGGATCTATTCTGTGACAAATAAATCGCTGGGATTATAAATACGGCGGGAGATAAATCCTGTTTTTGTGCTGTCAGTTAAGTGACATTGACCAACCATGGCTCCGTGTGAGTATTTGTCACTCCAAAGGTTTAGATTTCGATGATATCTGCCACTTCGTTATGACCTTTCACATACGAATTTAGACGATAACTCGAAACTATTGCCTGAAGTTTGAATTTAAAAATGTATTAGAAATATTTGCATGGTGGATAGAGTTAAACAGCAATTCGGTTGCATAATTTATATAAACACACAAAGGCAATGCAGTAAGAACATTATGGTTAAAACAAATAAATATAAAGCTTTAGGCTTTAACAGTAGTGGACAATAATAATAGCAAGAGGCAAGACAACTGTAGCTAACGTAGGAGAGTCATATGAGGCACATTTATTTAAAACACAGGTCCTAGAACTGCCTGTCAATACAGCAATGCTACGTTTCTATTGTAATAAGCATTCTGTTCTGTGAATTTGTGTTTTGTTTTTTTGTTTTTTAATGTTGACATTCTAAATATTTATTACCCAGACTAGGCTGCTGGAAATGTGAATTTCTCTTGGAGATGAATAAAAGCATCTATCTGTCTAGTGTTTTACAGAAGGAATGTGGCTCTAGTTAATGCATATTGTTCACAACCGTCACTGGTCCTAGCTCTGAAACACTGTTGTGGTCCTCCGCTCTCGTAGGTAATGTGGGTTTGCAACCTGTGTCGTAAACAGCAGGAGATTCTCACCAAGTCAGGAGAATGGTTTTCAGGCTCAGGGGTGCGGCCAGGGAGCCAGGGCACCTCCTTGAACAACCTCACCACCGGAGGTGAGGCTCAGCCCGACAGAAAGCTGCAGCGGCCCAGGTCTCAGGCGCCGCCCGGCATCAACGCCAACGCAGGGTTGCCTGACGGGACACAGCCGCCCACCGGTGTTGTTGCCAAGGGGGCCAACAACATGCCTGGGTCCCGCTCTCAAAGTGAACCACCTAGAGAAAAGTAAGGTCTCAAAACACACACAGGTTAAAGTTAAACCCACTGCTCCTTTGATCTAACTCGCATATTTTCTCTTTTTCTTTTTTATTCTCTGTGCTAATGTAAAATAAAAGAAAAAAAGTCCTATATGTTGTCCATGTCTCACATGGACAACATATAGGACTGTTCTCAGACATTTATAATTGCTGGAAGGGGCAGGCCTACCTTTTATTGCAATTTGACTTAAAATGCGTCAACTAACGAAATAATTATTTCTCTTTTCAAAAGGAAGAGACCAGTTTCCCTGCATGAACAGAACGGAAGGGGCGGTTCGGGGCGCGGCAGTGGCCGGAGACCTGCTGGGAAGCTCCAGTCTCAGTCATCTCTGGATGAGCAAATAACATCTGGAGAAAGAGAGAGACACATGGGTGCCGGACGAAGGCTGGAGAAGATCCATTCTCAGGACTTTGAGGATGGCCAGGAGAACCTGGGGCCACCAGAAATGCCCCGGAGACGCCCTGAGGATGAGGAGCAAAGAGAGCGCCAATGTCGCGAGGAGGAGTACCAGAATCGTTACCGTAGCGATCCAAACCTGGCCCGATACCCAGTTAAACCACAGAAAGAAGAACAGGAAATGAGAATGCATGCTAAAGTGTCCAAGGTCCGCCATGAACGGCGACACAGCGATCTAGCCATCAACGAGGTTGGACTGGGGCCTGGCGATGGAGGAGGAGGTGGTGGGGGGACTAAAGGAGAGGTGAATGAAAACCGTTTGAGCAGAAAGGGTGGAGGTGGAGAAGGAGAGCGCAAGGTCTTGGAGAACGATCGAGCATACCCTGTGGAAAGGAATGTGGGGATTGGGCGGGGAGCACAGCTAAGGGCAGGACACCAAACTGGCGGACCCACGCCTCCAGAGTGGGGCCTGAACAAAGGCCGAACGGAGCCTTACGCGAAACGGACGCCAAGGGACAGAGGTGGCGATAACTTGCTGAGAAAAGACTCGCAGAGCTCGGACCAGTCGGAGTCTTTACGGCCACCTCCTCCACGATCGTATAAGAGCAAGGGCGGAGTCAACAAGAGGCAGATGTCCATCAGCAGCTCAGAGGAGGAGGGTGGCTCCACGCCCGAATACACCAGTTGTGAAGACGTGGACATGGAAAGTGTCAGCGAGAAAGGTCAGTTGGACGGATCTGCTAACTGTTCTAGCATGCTAGGCTAAATACTGTATACGTGAACTCATGAGTTTGCTGTTATTCATTTCTATAGCACTTAGATGCAGCCTTGAGCTCCTTACTGAGCAGCTGCACACACCTCCTAGCTCGTATGCCCAGTGTTCTTGAAATTAGGTGTCCCATCTCAATCATTTGATCGCTGTCTGAGGCCCATTTCTGTGTGATCTGAGAGACAGAACGATGACCAACTACACAAAACTACTAAAGCTGCTCCTATTTATTTAACATAAAACAGAGAACTTTATTAGACTGTTGTACTATTTTGTCTCGTGCAATTCCAAGGCTTTCACATCCATTGTGTTAACCTGTATAAGTGACTGGATGAGGCTTCCGCCCTGCCCACAGAGCTTTACTACCCCTGTGTGTCATCTACACCGCTGTACTGTGGCTAAACCCTGCTGTTCTCAGGACCGCTCTCATTTATTTGGAGAGTCCCTGTGATTTGGGGCAGCAGATTTGTGGAATTAGGCCAGCGGCTCTCTCGCTATGTAATGTTTCACAAACAGCCAGCTGCACCAGCCAGTCAGCTCCAATCCAGCCGGACAGTAGCTGCACTCTGCTTATTACTGATCTATTTTGCAAACACGAGCGTAGGATGGTCAGTGAAATGGTGTGCTTCCAGCTGGGAGCGAGTTCAAGAGGTCATCAGCGTTAGGAGTGCGTTAGTTTGCCCAAACCTGAAGGCGGACTGCTTCTGATATTTTTATTGGCTTGTAATTCATCCAAACACAATAGAACAGCGGTTGTGGTGTTTGACAGACATTTATCAGTGCTGCTATTGTTTTATTTTAATTTGTTAATCACTGGAGTATTTTTTTTAAAATTCAAAATGCCACTTACTTCTGTTTGTTGAAGGGGTTGGAAGACCCCAACACCCTCTTTTGGAGCCAGGCTTTAGGAAGAGGTCGCTATATCCATTTATTCTGAGTATTTAATATCTTTTATTTTTTGTTAAATTGTTGATTTTAAAGGGAAATAAGTTTTCCTTTCTAGCCCGTCTGGAGAAAAGGACTTCAGCCCTGCGATTTACAAGTATCTTTTCTAAGGTGTTGTTTAACTAGTCAGATATCGGGTGGATTTTAATCCGAGCATTAGTCTAATAGCTCACATTGGGAGCTTATGCATTTTTCAGCCAATGAAGGCAGAGGATGTCTTATTTTCACTGACGTTTGTGTAAAGAGGAGTGACATGATCATGGCATTGAGCAAAAAGATGAGGAATGTGTGGCTGCGTTATCCCAATGTGCTGTAGCTTAGCCTGTGTGTGTGAGAAATGTTGCCAAATTTGCTATTATTACAAGTTCAGCGGGAAATGAGCCTGAATCTGCATAGTGTTCTGTGCGTTGCTGTTCATACTGTAGGTAAATTTCTCAGGAGTCACTGCACATGTATGTGTGTATGTGAGGGGTCCCGGGTTCACCCCAGACGAGCCCCCAATTAGTCAGGGTCTTGACTCTAAGACCAGGGCTAATGAAGGAAACAAAGTGCAAGGATAAAACTTGAGAATGATTTATTCGTTTAACACAAATATTGCAACAAATGCAGTCGAAAAAATAGTGTAAACGGACAGAAAACTGTCAGTAAAGCTCCTTAAAGCAACCTGAAAAGGAAGAGAACAGGGTACCATGAAAGAGCATGGTCCCAGGTCTGAGGGGGAAGCACCGATGAAACCAGCACGGCTTTTATAGGACATCAGGGACAGCGGCACACACACACACACACGCGCACACACACACACACACGCACACGCACACAGGAGTCCTAGCAGAGGCCCTGGGGCTGTCACAGCAGACACATTTATCATGTATACAGCCAGCGTTTGAATCCACGATGTGCAGGAAAACATTTTTGTGATTGATGTTTGGAATTGTGGGAAGTAAAAATCAACTCATGGCATTTTTTGTGTCGTGCATTTTCAGATTTATGCATCAGCAGGAGCGGTTGTATTTATTTCTCTGAATTACTTTTTTCCACTGCTCACATATCTATTTGTCAACTGTAGTTTTCCTGAGGTACTACTATCTACTACTGGAGGCTGGGCTCTAGCAACATTGGGGCTGATTTCAGTAACCCTCTCAGGTACGAGGAGGAATCGTCATTATAGAAATACGTCTCACAAACAAAAGCGCTGCTGTATTACATGGACCAGGAGACATGTGTAAGGCGCAGTTTCAAACAAGATAATTACCAAACGACTCCCACGAATTGTAATGTGGATGTTATAGCTTCCTGGATTTCCAAATGCTATTAAAGTGGACCAAAGAGAAATAACTCCCAACCACAGGTACAGCAGCAAACAGAGGGATGGAGCCTGAAACGCTCAGCGGCCACATATGAAAAACCAGCCGACACTGATACAGAGCTGATGCGCTGAGGTACTATCTGCTAGCTGACCCGCACAGATTTTGTAATCAGTCCAGCTTTCTCCAAAACCGAAAAGACAGAATCAGCGGTTTAAAGTGTGAAGTCAGCGTTTCTCAGAGCGAGGATTGTCGGTGGACTGAACATAAGGGAAATCGCTTCTGCCGGGGCCTTTTTACTCTGATCTCAGTCACCTGTGGTCTTAATGGTCACCCGCGCACACACACACACACACACACACACACACACACACACACACACACACACACACACACACACACACACACGTGCAGTCGAAAACAAACAACATTATTTAATTTTCTAGTAATATTGCATGGATATATTTTTTACATAGATTTTTTTTATTAAGTTACTAAATTAAGTTCATACTCTCGGAAAAGCCCCAACACTCCCGTGGGGTTAGTTTCACATGTAGGAGATGTGGCTGTCTCCTCCTGCCGTCTAATGTGTTTCCATCTCCGTCTCCACGCAGGTGACTGGGACTATCATTGTTTAGATCCTGCAGTTTGGCATGTAAGTGTCCAAGAAACACGACATGAGTCAGCGTGTCGGTGAGCTCCGTCCCGCTTCATTCACAGCCGGTCACATCACTTCCTGCCTCCCTTGTCACTGCAGCACCCGGTTTCATGGCAGCCATCCAAAGAGGGTGACCACCTGATTGGACGCATCACGTTGAGCAAGAGGTCGGCCATGCCCCGAGAGGCTGGCTCACTCTTGGGTCTAAAAGTAAGCAGGGAACGTCCCATTTAGTACACGACCACGACCTCCATGGAAGCAATTTGCCTGCATTTCCTTTAATTTCTCATAAAAACACGGGACGTGAAAGTTAAATAGTTACTTGAAGTGAAACTGAAGAGCGTATGACACAATCAATGAATACTACACATATAATCATGTTTCATGCATACATTTTTAAAAAAATATACCATAAAAATGAAAGAAAAGTACCTTCAACATGGTAGTTTCTACATCTCTTTGCAGGTGGTGGGGGGGAAGATGACAGAGGCGGGGAGACTTGGGGCTTTCATTACCAAAGTCAAAAAGGGCAGCCTGGCCGATGTGGTGGGACACCTACGAGCAGGTACCAACGCACCGAACATCTGCATTCATTTTCCAACTAAAATGTGCTCTTGTCAGTGTTTAGGGGATTTTAGGAAATACTTGCTGTTGTCGGATCTGTGAGTGAATCCTGAGTTTTACTCCTGAGATCAGCCGCACTTTAGGGCGAATTCATGTCCACCACTTGCATTTGAGATCTTATTCTGTCTGTCACTCTCCAATGGTTCCGGAGCGTAGCTGAGGGTTGGGATAGACGCTGACTTGTAAATAGAGAACATGACCTTTACAGGTCAGATCTGTCTTTAACTCGACCGACTGGTGGAGCATCTGCAGCATCTGAGTATCCTCAGGTATACTCAGGTACTCAAGATACTTAGATCCTTTTGACCTGGTTGGGTTTTAAAAGGAGCTCGCGACCTAGAAGAGTACGAGCACCCCTGCTTTCAACCGCAGCTTTCTCTACTCTGAAATTGACTCAAATGTCGATCATTTAAACACGTGACGCGGTTTCAGGTGATGAGGTTTTGCAGTGGAACGGCAAATCACTGCCAGGAGCAACCAAGAAAGAAGTATACAACATTATTCTTGAATCCAAGCCTGAGCCACAAGTGGAACTAGTTGTTTCAAGGCCTATCGGGTAAGAGTACACTGAATTTGATTACTTGTATTATTTTTACTTTTGTTGTTATTAATATTATCATTATTATTATTCTGCTGACACTCTTTGTAATTGCTCTTGTTTCTGCTCAAATTGTCATTGATACGGTGTGAATAATATTGAAAAAAATCTTTCACTTTTCACAGAGATATCCCAAGAATCCCCGAATCAACCCACCCTCCTCTGGAATCTAGTAAGTACTTAGAATTTAAACGTTAGTGATGTAAATCTGTTCTTACCAGGCTTCACTGTCTGCAGATGTAGCGTCTGATTTTTATTTTTTCTGTGACGGTTCTTTTGTCTTAATGATGGCTGACATTATCTTCAACAGCTGGTTCCAGTTCTTTCGAGTCGCAGAAGATGGACCGTCCTTCGATATCCGTCATGTCTCCCACCAGCCCCGGGGCCCTTCGAGATCTTCCTCTTTTACTTCCTGGACAGCTTTCTGTGAGTGTGTGTGGGACAGGCTTCTGTCTAATGAAAAACTGCAGTGATTTCTGGAAATGACGAGGCTGCCGTTTCAAGGATAACGGTGCAACTTATTTTAGGACATCTGAGAAGTGAGTGAATTAGTTGGATTTTTGACGAAAGTCTTACGACTTGTCTCTATAGGTGAAGTTGTGGTACGACAAAGTGGGTCATCAACTGATTGTCAACGTCCTTCAAGCCATAGACCTGCCACCCCGACCCGATGGGCGACCTCGTAACCCCTATGTCAAGATGTACTTTCTGCCTGACCGAAGGTACATTATGTGTGTGTGTGTGTGTGTTTGTATCCACTATGTATATATATTCATATTTATGCTTAATATACTCCCCAATCACATTAACCTAGTCGACCTCCTCAGAAAACCTTCCTGTCGTCATCTGTACATGTTTGCTTCTTTGTTCTAGTGATAAGAGTAAAAGACGGACCAAAACAGTGAAGAAGAGCGCTGAGCCCAAGTGGAACCAAACCTTTATATATTCCCATGTTCACCGGCGGGACTTCAGAGAGCGCATGCTGGAGATCACGGTGTGGGACCAGCCCAGAGCCCAGGAGGAGGAGAGTGAATTCCTGGGCGAGGTCAGAGACAGATCTGTTATATATAAAACTAGAAATGTAAGCGTATACCTCTCAATTAGGTCCTAGGTTTTGCTGTGTAAGTGCACTTTACATGTCCTTCTACCGGATAGTATCTTTCACTGCAGCATTTTATGATAATTATGTATATTCACCTCCGCTGAGGGACGAGGATGTGGGGGAAAGGAGCTGCTTGGCGGAGCTCTGCGTTCTCCGACTGCTATTCTAGTATAAACTGCTAAATGCGCTTCAATGTAAACGGTGACATTTTGATGAGGCTATACTGACAGCAGACTCTTCGAAGTGTTTCCCGCGCGCTCGTTTGTTGCTTTCATCCATCACTCTGCCCTCGCTCAGATCCTGATTGAGTTGGAGACGGCCCTGCTAGATGACATTCCTCATTGGTACAAACTCCAGACACATGATGTGTCCTCCATACCGCTGCCTCAGCCCTCCCCGTACCTCCCACGCAGACATATCCATAAGGACAGCCCCAGCAAGAAACTACAGAGTATGTATATAGTGTGTGTGCATGTGTGTGTTTATGTGTGTGAGATAGAGAGAGATTTAACCCCTGTTTATTTACTTGTGTAATGTAATGTGATTGACTTTTTTGGAAATATTAACCTTATCCTATCCTCCTGTGTGTTTGTTTGTGTGTGTGTGTTAACGTGTGTGCACATGTGCAGGGTCTCATCGCATCATTGATACAGAGTTTGATGATGGTTTGATGAATGAAGGTGGGTGGGGGGCATGGTTTCTGAGCACGCTGTGCGATTTGCCACTTAGCCTGTCCAGCACTGGTTGAGGGGATTCTTTTTTTTTTTTCTTTTTTTTTTTGCATTTTTTCCCCAAAATCCTTCATAGTTTTCTGGCTCTTTTCTCAAATACTTTAAACTCATCTAATCATGAATATTTCAAACTCAGCAATTCATCACATTATTTGTGGACTGCAAGTTTTGGAAGGTCTGCAGGTTATCGCCGGGGAACATCCTCTTCTCCTCTGCTGGACTGTAGAGATTCTCAATCGCTAAAGTGCATGTTAGACTAGAATTGCTCGGTCATTTCACTACGTTTCAAGTCATTCCCAGCATGTCTCTAGTCCTGTCTGAACACAAGTCACTCCACAAAAACGAGTGCAAATATCACAACAGCTCAATAAGGAGTGTTAAAACATTAAAACACACAGTGGACCTACACAACCCAGCAAAGATGTGTGTATGGTACGTGATTAACAAACACCACTTGCCCTTGCAGTTACCCTGCTCCCTTACTGCAGACTCTGCTTAGCATTTTGCACATCTCAAGTTGTGGTGTCTTGCACAAAATCAGGAGAACACAGTAACACAGCTGTGGAATTTAATTCCGGTGCATTTATTTGTGGAAACCTGAAAACAATAGAAACTGTACAACTGCAATTCCTATTTGGCAAAATAACTGAATGCAAGCAGGTTCTGAGGGACTGAGTTAATGTTGGGCACTTTCAATTATCTGCATTGCTGTTTTAACTAGATCGTAAGAATGGCACCCGATGTTTTGCTTCTTTATTTATAGTTATTTTCTAAGTAGATTTTTGTGGTAGTGTAATGGTATGGTAGTGTAGCACCTTACCCACAAGGTGATGTGTTCTTACTACTTCAATACACACAGCAAAATGTGGGTATTGAATGTCATTTAAGTTGTGTCCACACTTCTTCACTGGAAAGGAATAAAAAAAACTGTGTACGTCTCTGTGTGTTCTGCTTCTCACCTTTGCGTGTGGGTGTCTGTGCTGGATCTGTGTGTAGGCACGGAGCGTAATTCTAGGGAGAGGGATCGAGGCAGCACGCTGGCTGTCCCGGAGCAGAAACAGTCCGTCCAGCATCGCTCCCGATCGGTGTCTCCTCACAGGGAAGACTGCTGCAGGGCCCGGTCAAGACCTGCACACGTCCCCATGCAAAGGTCTGCCTCACCACTGCCTCATCTATCTATCTATCTATCTATCTATCTATCTATCTATCTATCTATCTATCTATCTATCTATCTATCTATCTATCTATCTATCTATCTATCTATCTATCTATCTAGGGTTCAATTCCTCTGTGGTTTTATTAAATTGGGGTTTGTCCAGTTTCCAAACTCCTTCACCTCAGGTTCTTTGAAGACTGTAAATCCTTCCAGGTGTGAACGTGTGTGTGAATGAGTGAGTGGTGTGGGTGTGTGCGTGTGTGTGCGTGTCCTGTGACAGGTCTGTCCAGGGTGTATTTCCAGTGTGTTTGCCCCTTGACTGCTGGCGTAACTTTATCGCAGCAGCCATGGATTTCTTATATCCCCTCCTTTGATCAGAAGTCTGGATGAGATCCATCAGAACCGACACCACTCCAACTCCCCCTCCCACTATCATGACTCCCATCTAGAGCACCAGCGCTCTGGTGATTCAGACTACGAATACTCCGAAGACAGGTAACCTGCTGTCTGAATCCCTGGCAACCATAACAACAGTAAAACTTGTGTTAAATACTAATTTAATATCATAATTAATGACAAAATGGGATTACTGATATTACCACAGCCCTGCTAATCAGATATTACATCAGAGATTTATGCTTTTCTTTCATTGATAAAATACTTGAATGTGTTTCGGTTCCTAAATTCTTCTGTTGTATTTTCTGGGGTTGTTTCTCACTTGTTAACCCGTCGTCATGGCAACGGCAGCGAGGTCCTTGAAATGCACAGGTCCATCCGGGGCGGAAGTGCTGAGTGCCTGCACACAAACAGGTAAAATGCAACATCAGATAAATGCAAATGTGTCCTTTACGTCGACGTTGTACAACCAAATATCACTGGCACACTGAAGCATCAATTTAACCTTTAACAGAAAAGAAAATCTTTGGGACACTTTCAACTGTCCCCTAAACACACACACACACACACACACACACACACACACACACACACACACGATGTGTGAGGGAGAACAGACCAGTTCAGCAGATTTCTTTAATGAATATCTTTTAAGTCTTTTATATTGTTTTTAACGTGCTCAGTTTGCATGTTTTTCCTCCTTTCTTCTCGCCTTACGTGTCCACTCTTGGCAGCAGAGGCATAGCTAGGCACAGCAACACACTTCCCCCCAAAATGCCCCTGTTAGTAAACGGTATCCATAAAGATATTTACAGGTAGGTGTGGAAATGTTGGTTGTGTGGCAGTGCACCTTTCCACCTTTCCTCAGATCCTTTTCGAGTGTTATTTCCAGCACCATGCTCTCTCAACCAGATCAATGCCCATATAGCTCCTATGCTAATGTTGCAGCTCCTGCTCCTGTCAGTTGTGTGCCAAGTTGCTTTGTCATAGTGCATTTTTGCAAAATCAAAGCTGTGTGGTGTTCCTTTCCTCTGTATTATGCAACCCTTAACAGACCATATGTTGGTCTTACATGTTGCAGACCATATTATTTCACTATGTTCTTTATCTAAATGACTGCTGACTAAGCAAATTCTGAAAAATGAATAATTATAATTAAAATAATAATATAAGCTCGGAAAATTATAATTGCTTATATCACTTAAACCCACCAGCTCCATCTAAAAGAGCAACAGTCGTCCTCAGTAATGTGTTAGTTACAGAGGGAGGGTTAGGCTACAACGCCCACTTGGAAAATCGAAATGCGAACCATCTAATTTATTATTAGCATAGTAAGCAACAGCAATATCAACAGTATTCTGCTTTCTTTGCTACCCAACATGCCTGAGAAGAGAATTAAATCTGGAACAAAGCAGTTGTTGTTTTAGGAGCATTATAGGATGTGCGAGCCTATCGATCTTGGAATGGTCTGCAAAATGTAAGCGTTAAGCGTTTCTGTGGTTGTAATTGCGCTTCAATAAACCCCCAGTGCTGTCCTTTAAAATGTCACACTTCTAATCTAAATAATGTCCCTTCATCAGCCAAAATGATCGAATATATGCTAATGTGCTATACTCTTTCTTTCGTTTTTCTTTGAACTTTATGTGATGTACAGTATATTGTAATTCTTTTCACAGCGCTCTTTACATTTCAAAGATCTGCAGATGCTGTTTTATTCACCACATGCTGGCTTAGTGGCTTTACATCTGGAGGTTGTGTTACATAATCAGCATCTCATATAATCTCCTCATATACAGTGTGTGTAAAGAAGGACTGTTGGTCTTACATAATGATTGGTCACACTGAGAGGATGCTGTTTGTCATGCGGTGATTTTGTCAGAAGTACATTTACTGTCCTCATCAACTACCTGTTTAAAGTTATTTAATGCAGCGTCTTAGTTCATTAACTCCAGTGTGTTTTTTTTAAATTTTTAACTGAATGTGTTTTACTCCCTACACATTAATTAATACACGTCACAGCTAATTCATTTTTCCTTTTAATAAGAGAAATATCTAATTTTCCCGCTTGCTTGCTGTCCTTTTATTGAGCTGCCTTTTCTTCTGTAGCTGTCTGCCAATTCCTATCAGTTGCATGTGTCAATCCTGTCTCCCTCTGCCTCTCTGTGCATGCGTGTCTTTGGCATGCAGCTCCACCCTCCCTGCATGTCTAAAGAGCAAACCACCCCCCAGGCAGGAAGGGGGCAGCACGGAGCCGCGTAGCATTCTCACACACCGTGTGCTCAGGTTTACTGACGAGGTCACTCTTAGGTAAGAAAACATCCACCCTTCATCCACAGCTTTCTTTTCCCACCTTCTTCTGTGTGACACAACAAAGCTTCCTGTTGGAGCATCAAAGAACTATTCCTCTAAGGTCCTTGCTTTCATCCCCGCGGGGCTTTTTTTTTTGTTGACCTGACGGCATCATGTGTGCTGTCGTGATTGTACCGAGCTGTTGTTGACGTGACAAACACGCAGCTGTGCGCGTGTGTGCAGAGTCAACAGATCCTCTCTCCCACTTTGACCTGGTTCCCATGGCAATGCAGCAAGCAGCATTTCTGAGTGGCCTCACACGGTTGGGGCCACAAGAAATGCCTGACTGGGATAAATGGCAAACGAGAACCATCACGTTACCGTCTGATGGTTATTGATTTTTCTCTATGCCTCCATTTCCTTTTTTGGAAATTGATATTTATCTTTCTATTCCTCTTTTTTCCCCCTCTCCTTTACCTGCCTGCTGCCCTGTTTTGGTGGCCTAGCGACCTGCAGCCATCTTTGGACAGAGTCAGGAGTGCCAGCACCACTTGTCTGAGACCAGAACCTAACTTTCACTTCCTCGATAGAGACAGGTATGAATTTTTTTTACTGCTTTTATTCATGCCCCTCTTTTTTAAATGAATAAACACAGTTACACACATCAAAAAAACCCCAACATTTAACTTTTTTTTAGCTGGTATAACAAGCCAGCTGCTCCCAAAGCCCCCACCCTGTGGAAAAGGTGTGGCTAAACACACCATCTCTGTTTAACTGCTCATCTTTAGGTGGCGCGTCACACTATTTCCAGGGAGAGAAGTTTTCTTCAAGTGCATGTGGCCTAAGTCTCTTTTGTGCTGCGCCACCTGCTCTTTCTGTTGAGAGATTGTCATTTCTGTCTCTTGCTCTTTTGAAATCTCTTGTCATACTTTTGCTATTTGTTGCTTTTATGAACCGCAAAAACAAACCTTAGTCTGGAGAAATTCAACACACGACTTGATATTATGTTCCGTCATGTATTCTAGCCTTTCTGTGTGTGTGTGTGTGTGTGTGTGTGTGTGTGTGTGTGTGTGTGTGTGTGTGTGTGTGTGTGTGTGTGTGTGTGTGTGTGTGTGTGTGTGTGTGTGTGTCTGAAGGGAGACGGGTGAGATCACTCATTGCTGTCAATTAACGTCTGTTTACGTGTGAACTGCTGGATTTGGGTTTCATGATTTATTTTCGGGCTCATTTCGTGTAAATGGACAGTGACAGTTGTATTTTCCTTGTGATCTTTAGCAGCAGCGTTGACGCAAAACACAGTCTCCAACTTTTTGCACCATTTGACATTTTCAGATTTCAGATGCATACACCCCAACGATATATATATGTGTGTGTGTGTGTGTGTGTGTGCATGTGTGTGTCTGTCTGTGTGTGTCTGTGTACACATGTACATGCATACACTTATGCATACAACACAATTTTGAGTTTTCACATTTCATGTCTCTTTATTTGATGATGCCAGTCGTATCCAGCCCACCTCTATCCTGAGGGGCAGTAGGGGAAGAGGTGGCCCTCTGAGGCCCTTTGGCCACACACCTCTGGTGGGGTCCTGCCCAAACTCTCCGCGGCTAGACAGGTGCATGCCATGGCCACCCTCACTCCTGTTCCCTCCTCTGTGTTCCCTGTCCCCGCGTTAAAGAACTGTCTTTAGTGGAAGCTGATGTGATGTGTAAGGTATAAATCTGTGGATATTTAAGCCTGTGATACCAACAGATATGGAATTACTACAGACATTGTTTGCTGAAACACACACACACACACACACACACACACACACACACTTCCTCTCTTCCCCTGTTCCTTATTAACTTGACTTTGCACTAATATCTGTTCCTGAGATAGAATATTGGGCTTTATTTGTGCTTTTTATCCATCTAGCTATTGTAATGTTTTAATAACTTGCTCTGTCTTTTAGAGCACACCTCCACAGTGGCCCCTCTCCGGCAGGGACGCCCCCGTCGGGGCGCCGAGGCAGGCAGCTTCCTCAGCTTCCTGCAAAAAGCAGCAGCATAGAGCAAGGTGCATTCTCTATCATTATTTGTTTCTTCATTTTGATTATTTTTTAGCATAAATATTTTGATAAATTTACATTGAAAGACCTTAATTAAAGAATGTCTGACACACATATGCGTGTGCAAACACACATGCACTCGGAAAGTTGACACCGTAACAAACCAGGCAGAGGCAAAAGACCAGTTCAAATCTTTCTCATGCTAAGAAAAATAAATTTATCTTTTCCAGCAAAATAAGCATTCTTTCATCAACTTATCTTGCAGCTAAAAATCTATTTAAACATTTCATCCTGTCAGCACCAGGATGTCAACAGTGCGCCTAATGCGCCACCTAGTTGCTGAAAATATTTTACTGTCCTAAATTATTTCAGATGTGAGCACAAATCTCACTCTCTATTTTTTTGTCTCATCCTTTCTTTTATGAAAGCTCTCGCAGTAGAGGAGCGCGCTCGACAGCTGGAGATGAAAGTACATTCCTGCCGGCCTTCAGTGTCCCGTAACCCTGAAATGGACCTTAAAACCAAGCGGGAGGTTGGTGGTCATTCTTTTTTTTTGTCTACTATCCTTCATCTCCTGCTCTTTTTTTTTTTAATCTCTCTTGAATTTTAGCTTAAGCATCACTTTTCTTCACCTGGCTTTACAGATGTATGCGGATCGAAGGCGTAGCAGTGACAACATGTCCGCCAGATCAACTGACAGCGATGGGAGCGACGCGTCAGCCCTCTCCCGTGCCAGCAGTGCCTCTCGTCTCAGTAGCACCAGCTACATGTCCATCCAATCAGAACGACCCAGAGGACGACTGAGGTCAGTCTTTGTTGGCCTTGGGTTAAATGCACTGTTTACTCAATCATTCATTTACAGTTTATTTTCATTGCTACCATGCATGCTAATTGTGTCTTTGTTTTGTTTTTGCATGCCAACCGCTGCATGTTGCTCTTTTCTGCATGGTCAATCTCAATCTCACACACACACACACACACACACACACACACACACACACACACACACACACACACACACACACACACACACACACACACACACACACACACACACACACGTTACCATGCACATATTGAATCTTGGGAATGTGTTTGCAAACACCCTGAGCTCAGATCCAAGTCATTAGAGGAGGAAAAGAAGGACAGGAGGATCTCGTGGGGGGTAAATGGAGAGGAGGAAAGGAGAAGGGCAGCAGGAAAGAGACGCTTTTCTGAGGAACTGAAGCGCAGGAGACACACTGTAGCTGGAGATGCGAGGGACTCCAGGTAAAGATCAATAGATGGCAAATGGTGATATACTGACAAAGGCTGGTCATTTATCTTGTTGCTGTACAGCTAGATCAGCTCTGGATCTCTAGAGGTCAGTGGATCCCCATTTTAAATGGAAGCAGCTACAGAAAAGTCCAAAATATATTTCTAGGTTGATTTGTTTTTGCTTCCATCCGTCCAGCAGAGGGAAGCATACACTTGTATAGATACAGAAACTGCTGAATGGGACTGAAGGAAGGTATAATAGAGGAAATCACACCCCAAATCACAAGCTACCACTAGGGAAAAATAGAGAAAGAAATACAGTAAAGGGAAGAAAGAAGGACTGTCAAATAATCTAGTTTTTATCTAAAGTAGGTAAAAATAGGTCCATCCTGTTCAATTGACCACCCGCACACACATACCCACCCACACACATACACACACACACACACACACACACACTTTCTGACCTGATGTGATGAGAGAGATAAATGACCCTATCTCAGTGGTCTGCAGAGGGCAAGCTGATGATGTAGTGCACCTTATTAGCTGGCTAATGTGGTGAGGTCTGGGCAGGGAGAGAGGAGTTTATTCTCAATGCCTTTTTTTTTTTTAATAGATCAAAAACACTTATTCATTAAAACCTCGAACTGGGTAGAATGACTTTCTAACAGCAGAATATTAATATAATAATTAGTAGGTATCTGACATCTGTTTGAGGTCGGTTACATTATTATGATGAAGACCATGATGAAAATAACAGAAGGTGCTTTGAGCTTGTCTTTCTGATTGCCTATTTACCCAACTAACTAACTAACTAACTAACTAACTAACTAACTAACTAACTAACTAACTAACTAACTAACTAACTAACTCACTTTTAACAGAAAATAAGCATTTTTTAATGGTGTTTCTATTTTTTTTATTAAAATATAATTAATTTTTTTTCATTAAAATATGTTTTTCTCCATGTCATCCACTCTGTGATGCTGTTTGCTTTTGTTGCCCCTGTTTTCTGCCTGTTGTTGATGTTTGTGCACTCTCCTCTGCATGTCTCAGATCCCTCTTTGCATGCCTCCTGTGCTGTCATTGCCACCACCCCCTCCGTCCTCCAGACCTGGACACCCCTCTTCCACCATCCCTCTCTGGAGCGCCCATCTCCCCCACGGCCCTGCAGGGGTCAGTGGAGAGGCCTCAAACCTCACTCCCGCGCCCCAGTCATTCTCTTGCGTCATTGGACCAGTGGACTGTGGCTGTCAGGGGCCCGGTGGGAGTGGAGGAGGTCATAGGTGACAGGGACAGTGTAGCTGGGCTCTCCTGTAGCACTGTGACACCCTCTGAGGGGATGGACATGCGTCAGCTCCTCCATGCCCCCAGGAGGCGCCGTTGGGCACCATGCAGCTGCTGCCCAAGTATAGTGGCTCGTTTGAGAAAAATGAACCTAAGATCATGATATGATTTATTCATTTTAATTTCAAGTTTGATCCTTTTTTAGAAAATTGCTCTCAAAAATTCTTTCACCCATAAATGACCCTTAATGCATTTCTAATGGAATACTGTCAGGAGTGACACTTCCCCTCTGACAAAAATGAGTTATTTTATTTTTTAATCAAATCTGATTTTATGATCTCACATCCTTGTGAAATGTGTACTTTTTAAACTGTCTGTTTAATTAAACATTAGTGTTTAGTCACAGTTGAAATGTCAGTTATCATTCACCCTTTCACCCATTGTCCCCTTTGTTGTGTGGTCATGTCATGAAGGTACAGTAAATAATTAGTCCAAGTAACATCTACGTTTCCATGCCGACCCCACCGTAACTCCGCGCGTCTTCTATCCAGCAGGCATATACGATCGGTGGGCCGCAGCATGCTGAAGAGCTCCAGCGTGAGTGGCGAGATCTACTCTCAGGAGCGCACCGATGGCAGCCAGTCGGACACGGCGCTGGGCACGGTGTGCGGCGGCAGCAAGAAGAGGCGCTCTAGCTTGAGCGCGCGGGTGGTCGCCATTGTTGGCAACCGCCGCAGCCGCAGCACTTCTCAGATCAGTGGCCCTGGTGAGTCACCTGCATCTAAAGTCAAGGGTCATATGGGCAACATATATATATCAGAGGGTGCCAAGCATAAAGAGACAGATGAGCCTCTTCATAATGAGGAAGAGTTAAGTTAAAAAAAGTATAGACTAAGCAACAGTTGGAAGATTTAGATAGTTAAGTGGATGTCATGTAACAGTTTAGGGTGTTGAGGCATAAGTTTAGCCAATTAATCTTGGGGGGGGGGGGGGGCATTCATTAACTGCACATTCTCACTCCTCTTCATCCTCCGATAATGAGGCCTACGGCTTCACATAAATGATGTGATGGAAAGACACCGCTCTGCTTTTCCAATGTTACAGTTTTGGTAAATAAATTAATAGATCCCACATTTAGAGTTAAGATTAGAGGGTTGACATCTAAAAGAGTGACCCTAGATGGGAATCTGTGGAGTAAAACAAAAAAATAACATGCAGCCAAGTGCTTTACACAGAATAAAAATATAAAACCGTAAGTGAAAACAGTAAAAACATGATTGACAAAAGACAACAACTTAAATTAAAGATTAAAAGTCAAAGAGAAAATGATTTAGGAAGAGTTTTAACAACAGGAAGTGAGTCATTTTAGGTCATAAAGTTCCTCACATAAAACTGTTAGTCATTGAAATAAAACAAAGAAACGAAGCACATATTGCATCTGTCTCAAAGCTATCTCTGCTGGAGTCTCCAAAAAGAAACTCTGCTCTCATTACTCTTTGGTAGCTTTACTTTACAGCCTCCCCAAAACACTGAGCCGCAGATGAAGACGCGCAGAAACTTCATAGCGAGTGTTCTGTGGAGGAGCGACT
>BJFM01002292.1:297508-320754 GCA_016586285.1 Arothron firmamentum | reverse complement strand
AGCAGAAAACCCAACCCAGATCCAAATCTGAAATCTACCAACATAGAACGTACTGCAAGTATGAAAAAAAAGTGTCAAAAGAGTAAAATTTGAAAAATTTGATAGTGAGTGGAATGTTTGGAATAACAACATTTTAATTATTTTAATTTTTTCTTCAGCAAATGAAATACGCGAACCTGATTTGGTTCCACGTAGATCTGATCTGAGATCTGAGACGGGTGCTTTTCAAAAAGCTGTCTGGCGCTACAATGACCGGTAGATGGCGTCGTTTTGCTGGCAGAGATAAAGACGTCTGCCTTAATAAATGTAAACGTATAATACTTCCGTCATCTCAGGAGCGATTCCATTGTTATACATCTAGACATTAAGTATTAATAATTACACATTATTATTAAGCATTATCACTGTTAACTTTTCAAGCCTAGTAAGGAGGTGGTGTGAAAGAAAAACATGCGTTCGAAGGAAGAAGTGCGCTCCAAAGTTCACCGAATATAATCATTTCACAAAACAGTTCATTGTGGTGTTTTTTTTTTTTTTTTTTTTTTTAAATAATATGCATATTAAATAACAGAACAACATAGAATATGAAATAAAGGAAACTACAAGAGTGGCTCCAGTGCCACGTGGTTAGTAACAGCAATGCAACAGACGGTGAGAGCGTAAGGAATCGTAATAATAATGATAATAATATACATAATTCTGTTTAAAATACTGGATTTACAGTTTTAGGAACATTGTATTTTCAGCAGATGTACTGCGAACCTCCTTTGTGGTTACTTCAACTGAACACGTGGAAAATTCATTTTAATGCGAGTTACCTAATATGCCCTTTGTGTGTGTGTGTGTGTGTGTGTGTGCGTGTGTGTGTGTGTGTGTGTACAGTCATTCAGGGCTTAATCGGAAATCAAATTACACCTGGGGCGACGGTTGCTCATTTGCGTCGCTCCTGCCACCTGAGGAGCAGCCGCTGGCTGTGATCCATACAAATGACGTGGAGCTGCGATACAATCCGGACCGCTGCGGCTGTGAACTCCCAGCGCTGCCGTGAACGCGCAGCCTGAAGCAACAGGCGGCAGCGCACAGCGAACACAGCCAGGAGTCTTTGCGCCGCGGCGTCACCGGACACACGTAGTACCCGCATCGTGGCCAACGCGGCGCACACATGGACACGGCGTGATGGAGAGCTTTTGCGCGGCAGCACTCTTTAGAGGCTGAGGTTAGAGGAAATAGGGCGGTCAGTGTGTGACGAGAAGCTGCGCGCTTTGGTTTTGGCGACGGTTCCGCTCCCATCAGTGCCTGCGCTCGCACGTGTGTTCATGTGTTGTTGGTGCTGGGCACCGCTCCCGGGGCCGAACACGCATGGTTGAAAAGAAAAGGTCCGCGCACTTGGGGTCCGCTTTGGTGATGCCATGCCCCGGAACGACAACGGAGACGAAGGCGGCACCGGGCTCTGGATGAGAACGTCGCAGGGTCACCGGAGCGAAGGCGGCTACGGCTTAAAAGATGTGGAGTCCGGCCCGAAGATGTTGAACAACGCGGGAGACGGGTTGCTGTCAGCCTCGACCGCAGCAGGTGCTGTCGGCTCCGAGAGTCTCCAGGTGAAGCAGGGAGCCCGGCTCAGCCTGCTCGGCAAACCGCTCATCTACAGCGCGCAGAGTGGCCGGAGAAACGTGCGCTACCGCCGGCTCCAAAACTACCTGTACAACGTGCTGGAGAGACCGAGAGCCTGGGCGTTCATCTACCACGCGTTCGTGTAAGTTTGCATGTGCATGCAGGAGGATGTGAAGTAGCACCTGTTGATTGTTTGACCCTCTTTGCAGGAGGATAAGTGCTTAGAATCATTGCACAATCCGAGGCTGCATTTTCACAATTTGAGTTTCTTGCATGATGGCTGACATATCAGACATGATTACAACAGCCATAAATACACAGTTCCTCATCAGATCATTCCAGAGGAACCTATGCAGCCCCTCTCTACATTACAAATGATGCCAGATGACTTTTTTTTCTTGAAAAACGTGTGGTGAAACATGCAGTTTATGAAACTGTATTTTGATTGAATGCACATGTAGGAGAGAGTTCTTTTTTACTGACGTGTCTGCATGGTTAAAAACAGAACTTGTGCTGTGCTGGCTGCAGAAGGTCAAGAACCAGGAACATCTTAAATCCATCTGTCTTCTCTCAGACTTTTCAGGCTTCCTAAGCACCTGCTTTTCATTTGCCCCATGTGACTGTTGTTGTGACATGATGGCTGTTACAGAGAGGAAGGAAATCGCCACGCGCCGCAGAGCCACAGCGCGCCTGTTGATGCGGTGGCTGTTGTTGGTTCGCTGCAGCTGCACCAAACTCATCACGCTTGAACCCAGTAGCTCAGACGTGTTTAGAGAGGACCAGGATGACCCGGGAGCGTCCGCTCACATCAGCCATAGCATAAAAGAACTCAGCAAAATTCCCTCCTGAGCCAAGAAAATGTTGCTGATGCATCCATTGCAGCACTCTGCAGTCCGTTAAACTGCCTGGAATTCGCTCCTCTGTCACCATACTTTCAGTTCTTGCAGCAGTTGGGTAGCAGGACTGTTGCAGCATGCGACTGTTGCAGCATGCAAGTGTGCACATCTGCTTTGCCGCTGTTTTATGACAGCTTGTTTCTATTGCAAATTCTCTACTCTACATAAAGCTGTCTGGATTTTCTACAGCAGTTAGCACCATAGTGATGTAGTTCTGTTGGTAGCTATTCTCTTCCTGCAAAAATCAGGGTTAGGGTAAATCTTTTTTTTTCCCCACCATATTTTTAAAATAATTGTGTTTTGCGTAGCAGTGCCGCAGTGCAACTAGTATGCTCACTCTCTTTTCAACTCTATGGGTCATAGGCCAACGCGTGAGATGTCTGATTGTTCTTGAGCTTGATATCTTGCATGCAATTTGCTGCTTTAGCTGAATTTGATCAGATGCCATCTTGCACCATTGGTGATGTCGTACTTAGCACAGTAACAGCATAACAGCACCATAGTTTTTGTTTTGTTTTTTTAATTTAAAACCTATTTCATTACTACATTTCACTTAGTTACTTACCTGTTTAGAAGAACTCTGTTTTTCATATCTTGTTTCTACTTTCCAGTCAATTTATTTCCTGGCCTCAGGCATGAATGAAAAGCGAGTGTTAAAAGAGACTGGTTTTCCTTGAAATGAAAGCTTGAATGAGCAAAGATCCCCAGGCTGGCATGTGTGAGTGCTCAGAGGAATACCTGCTCTAGTATGTCTTCCTCCATGTGCCAGCTGGGAGAAACGGAAACCGCTCGTGTGGTTCTTTGTTGAATTAATAATTATTTTCTTTTTTTACCTCCTGATCAACATTGGAATGTTCAGCATGCATAAAATGTATTCACAGCTAATCCCAAAGAACATCAGGATCTTCAGTTCGAATATGGTGTGACAGTGTTTTTAAAACTAGTATAACAGGAGGAGCATGGTGTTGATTGACAGATGACAATGGCCTAGTTTTCTTTTTTTTCCTTTCTTGCATGCAGACTAACATGCGTTTGCTTTTCGTGCCATCAAAACAAACAACCTATTGTATGGTTTTAGCCCAAGAGTGGAAAACAGTGAAGTGGTTTGCTGTTTTCACAGCTAATATGACTGAAGTAAAAGCTCAAGGCACTGAAATGTCAATCTAAAATGAATGTGTTTAAAATTGCATCTCAATTTTAAAATAAACTATATGTTACAGAAATGCAGACAACACAGCATAAAAGTTTTCTGGTTAGGTATAGCTGGCAACATAAAGAGTCATGTTTGTGACCATAATTAAGGAACTTTATGCGAACATGAAATGATCACATTAGTAAACTAGAAAGCAGCAAAAATGCAACATGTAAAGGGGAGAAAATCTTCCCAGTTATTTCTCACTGTTCATACAAATGTAGGAACAAATGTGTTTTCATTGATCAGAAGAGTCTGAGTTGTTTTTTTTCTCTTAGATATGCCACTTTAGTAGAAATAACATATTTAAAAATCGAAATATTCCCCCCAATGCTTTGTGTTTTTTTCAATAACACATAAATTACTGTCTGATTTCCAAATTAACTAGTTTGTGCTAGTCACGGACCTGTGGAATACAGGAAGCAATAGATTTTCATAGTTTAACATGGCTAATAATAATTTAATCAAACTGAAATGAACATTTTTTTCCCCTGTTTGTCAGTGTCAGGATGGTTTTACATCTGCAGGCAAATGAAATGCAATCAAACGTCTCTGCTGGGTAATCTGCTCTGCTGTTACAAATGAGCCCAAAATGTGTTTTTCACCTTGTTCCGTTGTATTTAGGTGGTTTTTGTTTTTAGTGCTTTTTGCAAATGTACATTATTTTCATGTAAAGATTTTTGCTACTTCTAAATCGAAGCAATTTGAAGCAGTTGAGTGATTTTTTTTTTTTAAATTTTTTTGCGTGCAAGAGTCGGATGACGCATCAGATGCCCCCCCTCTGTGCACAGAGCCTGAAGCTTAAAATCCTGAGCGAACAAAGCAGGCTGATGACCACAAACCTGATACTCCTCATCTCTCTGGGTTTAGAGTTTCTGGTGCCCACTCAGACAAAGAACCTGGTTGTGTTGGACGTTCTATTTAGCTACTACTTTGGCTCCCGTGTGGCCAAACAAATCAATGAACGCTGCTTTTTACAGTCATTTTATTAATGCGTTTCACATCTATGGTAAGACCATGGTGCAGAATAGTGGATTATGGATCTAGCTGTTTTGATTTTTCATTACTTATGTTTTTTTTTCTTTCTCAAAATAATACATGAACTTTTAAACATAACGGCTCCTACATCCTTCAGAGCATTCTAGGCAATTTAGTCAACTTCCTAACCCATATAAATGTGATTAAATGGGGCTTTGGTCTTTGGTTTGCTGTAGCAAAAAGGCCTGTTGTAGATTTCAGTGGGAATTTATGATGTGGCTCAATAAAACCATGTGTTGAAGGGAAGGAGAGGGTTTAATTAGACTGAAAGTGATTCATTTGGAATTGAAAAAAAATCTTTTTAGTGATCAACGTGATAGAATGAGTATATTCTATCACGCTGATCACTACATAAAAATAGTTTTATTTAGACTTTATTGTAGCCGGGGCATATAGCACAAGATTATTATCTTACCTTATTTATTTGACATAGAATTATCGAACTTTTTTAACTTTTTACTTTTTACAACTTTTTAAGTATATAATGTCGACAGTCGAGGCTGTTAATAAATCAAATCTAGCTTCAGTCTCGGTGTGCGGCGATCACAAACTTGGTGTATTTTAGGAAAAGGTGCAGGCTTTGGTAACATATTTTCAACAGAGCATTTCAACTTAAAGCGTGCAGTGCAAACGTGCGACAGGGCCATCATACTATGATCTTCTAAATCACTACACGTTCTCCTGCACGGCGGCTGTGAGCGTGTGTATTTTTATCCGTTCCCCGTGTGCGACAGCAGCAGCACTGAGCCAGTCTTTGTGCTGAGTCGAGTTGTGCCCGGGGTCCCGGCGTGCCCTCCTTCCTGCCAACAGACACCCAGAAACAGTGCTGCCATTCATCCCACCTCTGGATTAACGAGGTCTTATCCTCCCAAGTATGTTCAGGGACAGGAAAGTGTGGGGCTAAAGCATGCACAGTTCCCCAGCTTCAGATTTCTGAACTGCTGCTACACTCCAGGCCCGTGCGGTGGCTGGGTGGGGGCGGATAGGGTGTGTGTGTGTGTGTGTGCACACAAACTGGTGACATGAACTCACTGATCTCTCTTAAATCACTCAGTTTATTGTTGAAAATTCTCAAATTTACGGGCTGCAGTCAGGGCTCTTGGCTCTTCTGGAGCGCTGCCTTTGATAGGCGTTAATGAGAGCCAACGAACACAAGAAAGTATTTCTTAGAATGACGACGCTGCTCTGAATGCTCCCACTGCCGAATATACTTTCAGTGATTTTATCGAAATTCTGCAACTTAGAAATATCTGGTTTTGCTGCGGATCCCGTCTGTCCTCCTGAAAGACTTATGCCCTCTGCTTTGGAAGAAGTCCCAGCTCTGTCATAGATTCAGCCCAGCATCGGTGGGGAAATGCCGCAATGCAGACTTTAGTAAAAATATCTGTTTTTTTTTTTGTTTTTTTTAATGTTTTGAACCCACGCTGAAGGGTCTGGGCGGTGTGCGTCACGGCTTATTCAGGTCTACTGTCACCTTTTTTAGACTCAGTGGAAAGAATTTTTCAGAACCGGTTTGTTAATTGAGCAGAGGTGGGATTTATTTATTTTTATTTTTGGGGTCCAGATGGTTGTTGCTTGACACTGTCACTGGTAAAAAAAACAAAAAACAATTACCTTGATTAGGAGACGCTCCAGATGTGCTCCTCTCTGCTTTGTTCCCACTATCATACACCTGACATTTCTCCTCTTCCATCTAGGTGGTCTGTTGCAGGCCCAAATGTATGGAAATAAGTCACACAGGAAAGGAATTTGAGTAACAGCACAGTTGCGTTTATTGCTTTTGCACTGCAAATTCAGCTCAGGCCCTGATTTAGACCTCAGAACGTATCGTACCGGTAATTCATCATTTTGTTCTAAACCGATTTACAATCAGCTGTGGGACTTTGTGTGGGGTTCAAACAATTCTCAGGAATCCCACTGGTGTTTAATTAAGGAGGCAACAAAAGTAGGATGCGGTAAAGCTGCGAGATAGGACCCCTGGAATCATATCGGATTCCCACAGACGTGATTAGAAATGATCCCTCAGGGTTTTCAGCAACCATTGAAGAGGTTGAACATTTGAAAAGAAACTTTAAAAGTCCTGTTGAGCCTCATTCGCATCAGACTGTTGTAGCTGAGAATGCACCGGACGCGCTGGCATTCTTTTTCCACCCCGGATTTGGAACCGAGGGCAGAAACCTGCAGCGGTGGGCGGTGAGCTGTCACGCAGGTGCGGCTTTAGTTTCACGTTCGGATGAGCTGGTTGAGCGAGGAGTCAGATTAGTGTGCCTTTCGGGTCAGTGTCTTCTCCTAACGTCTTCCATGTGCTGGAATACACTTTGTGATCTCGGTGAAATGACATGACTTCAAATGTTGAACGTGCTTGTTTGGAAGTGGTGATTTTGCTAAATCTGGTCTATAAAACAAACATGACCCCTCATTGTTTTGCCTATTTTTATTGCTTTTTTTCCTTCTTTTTTTTTTTTTTTTTTTTTACTGTTTTTCTCATTTCTGATCTCTGAACATTCATCTCAAATGCGCTGGCAGATGTTTGCCCTGAGGTTAGTGACATGGGGGGAGGCTAGTTTAAAGAGCTGATTCCAAAAGTAATCTGCTGTGGAGGGCCCTGGAAGGACGGAGCGATGCCTTCATAAGCGAATAATTAATAAACTTATGATGCTGACTACCCTGCCGATCATCTACGAGCAGGCAGGACCTGCAGATTAAAGAGAACCGGGTCTTCAGATGGCGGGGTGTGTGAAAACGTGGAGATAGAAGAACGGGTCACGCTGTTGGCCCCGTGCTTCGTCACGCAGTCACCGACAGGGCAGGCAGCGTGGTTGGCTGCTTGGTAAAAGGCTGGAAACCCTCTGACCTCCATGTCTTACCCACAGGGGCAACAGGGCAGCTGGGTAGCCAGCTCCAACCTCCCCCATCCTCCAGTCACCATGTCCACCACTATGGTGGCTTTTACTCCTTCACAAATGGCTTCTCCTTCAGTGTGTGTGAGTGTGTATGTGTGCATGAGCAGATTTTAAAGCTGGTGCCACTCTTTGCACAAATGAATGATTCTTTTTTTTAAATCTGAAAGTAGCAAGTTTGTGAACACATTCTGCTGATGTTTGTGCTGTTTTTTTTTTTGTTTTTTTTTAACCAACATTTGTTTCGTGCTTTATGACTTTGAGTCGAAGGTGTGAGTAGGTTCCTCTCACTAGACTCAGTGAAAGGGAGCTATATTTTTTTGGGCGAACCATAGTTTTGTGTTTTTTTCCCCCCAGATATATGTGCCCAGTCAGGCTCACTGAAGCTGGAAATGTCTCCAAGGCTCACACCCACACACCCAAGAGTTTAGAAAACATACTGTCAAAAAATGTACAGGACTGAGGTTAAAATGCTGAGGTTTGGAGGCCACTGGAGTTTTTAACCGTTACAGTACACTGCTCTGTTTGCACGTTCATGACGCTGACTTGTCAGAACCCATTAGTGGTATGTTGGTTCCTGAGGTCACCTCAGGCAAAATCCAGTTTCATCTAGACACAGTGAGTGTTTTATATAGATGTGTGTGTGTTTGTGTGTGTGTGTGTGTGTGTGTGTGACGAAGAGAGAGTGAAAGCGGAGCAGCACATACATTGTGGCTCTTTGAAACAGATCTTCATGCATCTAATTGATCTAAATGTTAATTGATTGATTCAACACATGCAGGCCCAAACCAGTGAATGCCCTTTGGTACTAGTTTTTTCTCTTACGTCTGAAGGTAAATTGTAAATTTGCTGTATTTACTTAGCACTAAATGTGTGTTCACACCAAGCATGAGTGAAGGGAATTTCTCGAGAGTGTCGCTGGTCCTCCCCTGCTTGACCACTCAAGCAGGGGCTCATCACGTCCTAACAACTCATGCACAGTCATACTGCTTCTTGGGTTCAGTGTCTTGCTCAAGGACACTTGGGATCGGCAGCTGACCTACCCCACCGAACAGCCTGTCAGTGAAAGGTGGCGTGGTTAGGTGGAGGTAACAGAAGTTCCACCACTGGTGCCGCTCACCATCCATGAAGTTCTTCATCTCATGTCCAGAGAAATGTCCGCCCGAACATTCTTTCTTCATAGAAACACCACATTCTCTGCCTTCTTTGCTCCACTGTTACATCGCAGCAGGAAAACTCTAGAGCAAGGCATGGCGGCTAAGCAGCACAGATGTAGGTGTAGATCTGCATAACTAACATAATTGGACCACAACTGAGTTTTCTCTTTTTAAGAAGCGATTAGAGCCCACGCCATTGTCTGCTGGGGAGGGGAGGAAGGGTGAGGTGGTTTGGAAGTAACAAATAACAGCTGCTTGTTGGAATAATAGAGCGGCTGAAACGACCGCACCACGTGGGTCATATTACCCAGCAGGCTTTTAATAGGCCGCTTCACTGCAGAGGACAGATTAGTGTGAAGTACAAGAGGCTCATCACATATCGCTGCTGAAAGCCTTCCGAGATGGATGATGGCGGAGAACTCCTCGCGTGCCGCTCGGCTTCACGCCGAGCACTTTTCCGTCTAATTCCACATTTGAAGGGCGGCCGCTCTAACCGACGGTTTATCGAGGCGAACCTCCAGGACGAAGTCCTGCTCCTTCTCCCTGGAGCTGGATTCTCCATTTGGCTTTCGAGGGCTTTCTGGGGAAAAAAAAGTATTTGTCAAAGTAATTTATGTTTTAAACCGACTGCAGTTATTTCTCTTGGCGGCTTGCAAGGAGATGGAAAACCGACCGTCGTTATGGGTTTTATAGGCTAATGAAATCGATTTTAAAGAGATTTTATTTATAGCTTATATTCAGATGGAATCCTCATCCTGAAGGCTGTGCATGTTTTTTGAAGGGCTCCATCTGTGAGGATGCCACATTCTGCTTTAGGGAAAATTGAAATGAATGTTCATTAAACACAGACTTTGGTCTAACTCAGGGGTGTCCACACTTTTTCAGCTTGCGACCTACTTATGAGATGCCCAAGTCAAAATGATCTACCTACAATAAAAATGCAAAACACATATTTATTTATTGTATATTATTTTCATTTTAATTGTTATTATTCTGTATTCTTGCTTTTTTCCCCTTTTAGAATAAAGTCTGTTTTTAGTTGAATTTGAATTTCATTTATAACATTTTGCTGTATCTTGCATAACTGCATTAACCCACGTTGCACAATACAACTTATTCAGACCCGGCTGCAGAAGCAAATAAGAGGGGGGGGGGCACACTTTTTTAACATACATTAATCTTCCTCAGGCTGAACGGCAGCTCTGTGGCCACCCCTACAGTAGTTTAATATCATTTTCTCTCACTAACGAGGCAGTTCATCCTAAAATATATTCATTAAAGAAAAGCAAAATGCAGTAGTGTATTGCTGTGTTCATTTATTAAACTCACAACCCACCCAAGGGGGCTGAGGTGTTCAGAGAGCAGCTCTGCTTCTTTTAGAAACACAAGTTGATGTCATATGAATGCTGAAGTTGGCGTCCATGCAAGGGCCTAGCGTGGATGCTAACCCCAGTGTTACTGCTGCCTTCGGTCCTTCAGTTTCTAATCGAAATCATGCTGCTTGCTCTTTTCCGCACCGTCACTCATCCTGTTTTGCCAAAATAAATTTGAAGTTACATCCTAGTGCACGCCTTCCCCCCCCAATGCTCGCCCATGAAGCTGGTTTCTAGCAGAAGTTAGCACGGTTAAAGATCAGACGTCAGATTGGCTGTCCTGTATGCCAATCGAGTAGTAGTAATAGTCCAGATGGATGTCATGCAATCTACCTGCACTCCCTGCCAGTCGATTGCGATTGACGCATTGGGCTCCCCTGGTCTAACTGGAGCAACAGGACTTCAAACCTCGAGTGTCCTTGAGCTAGTAACCAGTCAGCTCTTCTACATTGCCTGGCTACAGGTGTCCGGAAATAACTCCAGACAGGCAAGAAATGCCTCTAATAAGTGTTATTATCCTCGATGAAGCTGTGCAGCCTCTCTCTCTCTCTCTCTCTCTCTCTTTCTCTCTCTCTCTCCCTCTCTCTCTCTCGGCCCTCAGCCTCGTTTGACTGTCGGCCTCAGCAGCAGCTTTTAGAAGCTGAGTGTATCTTTTAACAATAATGGTCAGGAGGTAGACTCAACATCTCTGAAAGCCCTGCTGTCATCAAAGCATTTCCTTTAAAAAATAGCATCATCACACCTCTATTCTGCTTTTACAGTTGCCATCTGCATTCAGACAGCCAGGAACAAACCTCACATAAATGGAAAAGCCTTCTTCCCAGCTGGCATCTAGTAACATCCCATATTGTCACTGTGTTTTTCCTCTCAGGACTGTGTTTTGTTGTTTTTCTTCCTAATTGAGTTTTTTTTTTCTCAGAATGTTTGAATAAAGGATTAGAAAGGAGGTTTTACAGCATTAACTCAACTCTTTGACCAGTTCTACTTCTTGTGGCTTACATTTGCCAAGAGAGGATTAACTTGTGTTCTTAGTGGAAACAACTAAAGCTGCAATAATTCACAAACATGTCATTCATCCTCAGAACTAGACTTTGTCTGGCTTTTTCATATTTATTTGCCTTTTAGCAGTTGTGCTTACGTGTGTAAATATTCAGGTTTTATACAGGTTTTTGACACTAGTGGACATCGGGTGGTTCTTGGTTGCATCGAGCATTTTGGCTTCATCTGCAGCACTGTATTTGTGTCAATTCTACTCTCACGCCCGTAGATACAGAAGATATCGTAGCCCAAAGAACAGCGGGATTCACTGTTAGGAGATTGGTGTTAGTTTACCACACCTTAAACTGCAGTGCCTGGTACATGAATGAATATAAAGTGTAATCCTATGACTTTCTTTTATGTTTCTCATGAATAGAAGAATTTAATGACTTTTGAGCAGACTGCTCTACTCATGCATACATTAAGGCATGAAAAGAAAGCAGTAGCTCGTGTTTTCATCTGCTTTCTTCTTTGTGCACCTGGAGGAATACTAATGCAGGACAAGAAGCTTCTTCATCACATCTGCTGCTCCATTCTGAAAGGCCTCAGCCTAATGCTCCATCTTCTTGCAAAATTGACAAGTTGAGGCAATTTTGGAATGTAAAAAATTCAAAAATAAGCTGAAAATGTTGAGATCATGTATATATTTTCCCGTCATACGAAATTCTTGTGCTGGGGTCGAGATTCATATCAGAAATGACACTGACCAAGATTCTTTCCATGTTAATATGCTCTGAATACTGTCCTTTTAAGGAAAACCAGGCTAAAAGTAGAAAAATTTGAACCATTCACAGACATATGAACATAATTTCGACAAGGAATTCTATAAAAAATGTATTGGTAAAGCTGCCTTTTGCTAACATATTAGCATGCAAATAGCAACTTAAATACTGGGTTTCAGCAATACAGCTGTTAAAGTAGCTACTTTTAAGCAAGCTGAAGTAAATAGATATCTTGCATTTGATTGAACATTTTCTCCACTCTTTTAGTCCTTTTCCACCTGGCGGGGGTGCAGATTAGCCTCATCTTTTCCCTGAATCAGGTGTGCACTGCCCTGAAGTCTTCCTCCCCAGTGTCTACAGAGCTATGACCATCCACGGGCGAATTTTCACTCCAGGCAGCAGATGCGGTTTTTACGCCCTCTAATCGCAGGCAACTGAACATCCATCAAAGCGTTAATGAATAAAATTGCGTCATATCTCGCTGTCCCTCCTGCTGTAACCTAATGAGGCCTCTTACACACTCGCTCTCCAGCTCTTCGTGGAGCCCACCCACTGCTCTCGCAGAGGTTTACGAGGGCTGGAGCGCTGCGTCTCTTTGGCTCCCTGTCTGGAAGAGCAGTCTGTCATGGGCAGTTCCAGCTGTAAAACTACCACAGAGAGCTGTTAAATGCATCATTTTACACACAGTTTTCCTCTTGAATCTCTTCAGGGCCTACAGATGAGTTCTTTTTGTAGTTGGATAATTTGCTGTTGTAAACTTTTACGCTGTTGTGGTGTCTGCTCTTTCTGTTACATGTTTACTGAATGAAAAATAGGAGAAAATAATGTGGTTTGTGGGTTATGGTAATTCATCCATTTGAGAGCAAATGTAAAGCAGAATTCATTACAGATGAAAACATCAGTGCATGTGCGTGTGTATGTGTGTGTGTCTGTATGTGTGAGTATGAGAGGGAGAATGACTTTTATGGTGCTGTTAACACTGTGTGAATTTGCGTGCATATTGGCTTCTCTCTAATTATGCTGAAATGCAGAGGCGTATTGAAAAACAATCCTTAATGTGTGATCCCACAGGTTCCACAGACAGCAGCCCCGTTATTGCCCCACAACAAATGAAACGCCGTCTTTTTTTCCCCCCGTTCCCAAGTTTCTAACGTTTTCACTTTGAGTGCAGCATTCATTAAAATCGTCAAAGGGCTGCACGCACGCACACACACACACACGCACACGTACACCCAGATGCTGTACATTATGTGTGTGTAACTGGGGCAGCTGCTGGGGCTCCTGACCCTCAACATGAAATTTGTCCATCTTTTGACGGGGGAATTCTTGACTCTGTCCTGCCGTCTAGGCCTCTTTTCCATTTCCATGTTTAATTCCAGGTTTCTTATCGTAAGGAAGACTATAGGATGGCTTGGTGTTGTCAGACCTCGTTTTTCCTGAGAAAGAATAGAGAGCAGAATTGTGTATTTCATTATACGATTAATTTTTAGAATTACACGTATTATAAATAAATGGAAAACAGTATGCTGTTGCTTCAACTCTGTGAAACTCCAGCATTTATTAGCCCAAACACCTGCAAAAAAGAAAAAAAATGTCTATTTATTTATTAGGCCAGTGACACCTAAATAGTCAGAATAATCCCAACAATAACTATATAATCTAATGAGCAGCAGTGCTCTCCTGAGTGGGTGGTGGTCGGTACCAGCAGGTTGCAGCTCTGTGAGCTTGGCGGTGGTGGTGGAGCTGTTGTAGCAGGCCACTCATCACTCCTCCCACACATCCACACTCAGTCATTCAGGGTGAACCCATCGACTATTTAACACCCCCTGCCTCTGTAATACACACACACACACACACACACACACACACACGCGCACACACACATGCGCGCACGCACAACGGGCATGAAGTGACCAAGTACACGTTGGTATGCTCCATTCATTCCACGTGCACATCATACTTTATCACACATGCACCAGTTCCGCACTGGCATCTGTGGGGGTGTGGATTAATGTCTGAGGTGGGCGGGCAGCCACCTGGGGACGCACCGGCGGAGGTCGGAGGTGTTTGATGGCAAGATCTACACCGGTGCGGGATTCATTTATTTGTTTTTGCTTACTTCTTCTGTGCTTTTAGACAGTCAAAGTCATGAACTCTTCTTCCCTGTGTAGAGGTGAGCCGATGTGCAGCGCCAGGGGACTAGTTCCTGTTCCGAGTGAGCGCATCGGTCAGAGGTTTCGAAAGAGCAGCAGATTGTTCGTGCTCGTAGAGCGCAGGCCTCCAAGCAGCTCATTTCCCAAACATCCTGTGACTTAACCTTTTGTATAGTATATCAGTAAAAGTAGTAATAATACAAGACTACATAACATAGTGGCTAACTTTATGATCAAAGCCTCCTTGGTCTTTGATCTAGTCTGCTACGTGTCGGCAAATATCCCACCGAAGCTTCACGTGCTGCTGAATCTCCAGCTGAGTATCCAATGTCCAATGAGAGGTTTTTGTGAGAAACGGCAGCTCTGGGTCTCTGTGCTGCACACTGCTCCAAGAATTGATGCAGAGAGAGAGAGGCAGGGCAGGAGTGATTATTCATCCTCTCAACATTACACAGTCTTAATTAGAGGCCTAATTACACAGGAAAATGGCATGCCAGGGGAGAAAAGAGGGAGGGACGGAGGTGGTTCGGAACAGCGAGGATAGACGGAGGCGGCTGTGGCTCTCGCTTCTGATTGGCAGTGCTCAAAAATAGACCCTGGCCCTGACTCCCACATGCCCACCAGCACCCCCACCTCAGCTCCCTTCATCCGCCTCATGGCAGATGCCAGAGAAACAAAGCATCTTATTGTCATGCCAGTGAGACTGTGTGTATATAGTGTCATGGTAACAGTGGTAAATGGTAAACAAGGGTAAATGCTCCCATAGTAGGTAGATTATCAATAATTTGCAGTTTATTCCCCCTTAGGGAAGTCTTCCCTTATTAATCCTATCACTTATCTCCTCCCTCACTTCTCCTCATTCTTCTTCTTGACAGTTATATCTTAATTATTAATTCAGATGTTTACGGAAGCCGCAGGCACAGCAACGTCACGCTGTTGTCCTAATGCGATTGCCCCTCTGAGGCCACTAATAGCTGTGTCAGCCTCCAAACCTTTGAGCTCCAGTGGAAATCTAATTGCCTTAGCTCTGTTCAACATGCTGACCTGTTCACTGTAAAACATTAGGAAGGACATCTGCGATCTCATAACTGGCCCAACTTGTGCTGGATCCTTTCACTAAAGCTCTTTACAGCCAAACGTGTTGGAACAACCACAACCTGCTGGCTGAGAGGGCTCCTGACAGGGACCCAGCATCACATTTGCGCCTGGTTCATTTGTGGAGGGCGACGTCTTTGGCCAGCGGATGTGGATTACAGTATGTCAGGACCTCTCGCTGTCCAGCTCCTCGCATCCCAGATCCTCTCGAGGATGCTTGTGATGTGACTGTGATGCTACCGGGTTCTTGTTGCTCTGGTGTGCTCTTAGATCGAAGTCTCTTTTATAGCACTTTCTTTTCGCACCGTTCTGTAGCTGTGACAGTTGGCCAACCTGTAAGAAAGACTCTTAACACAATATGTTTAAAAGTGTGAAGGGTGTACTCACTTTTGTGAGATAATTCATTGTATTTTTTTACATATTCAATACACTGGAATTGGATGATTGTGAAAACACCCATGCAAAGCCTGTTTCTCTCTTTAGATTCCAGTAAAGAATGTAAAATTCTCCGAGCATCAATTGAGGGATATATATAGATTTTCTTTTTTCACAGAAATGTGTTTCCATTAGTGAAGGGTTGAGTGATGTTTTTGTGTGTGACTTGACAGCCAGAACTGCTCCTAAAACAAACAAGAGGAAGGATTGTGTATTAGGCACAAGTTTTTTTCATGTTATTTAGTTTCTTTGTCATGCGGGCAGCATTTCCCCAAGGGGGGTTAATAAAATGTCTTTGAAATTTAACATATTTTTTGGTACAATCATTCACATTTTTCCTGTATATTAAAACACGCGCACACCTGCAGTCATTCAAAACGTCTGAACGAGCATCTGAATGCTCTTGCAGACATGAAAACATAACCAGCTCTTTACTTCGGAACATTCTTTTTTTTGTTGTTTCTTTTTGTTGTTTTTTTTATGCACTGGAGCATCGCAGGTCTTTCAGTGGGGATTTGGCCACGCTATTGTACCCAGATAATCTACACAAATTCCCGCACAGAATCTCAAACAAGTGAGCGAGCGAGTCAGCCTTACAAACTAGTCTGTTTTTATTTATTATTTATGTATTTATTATAACATTATTATACAAATGTCGGTTGTTGTGTGTTTCGATAATTGAGAATTACAGTATTCAGTTTATAACACTAAAATACAATAGTGAGAACTAAATCAGCAAAAAACGATGTAAAATCGGACTGGTGGAGGTGTACAAGAACAAGAATTGGGTAAAGAGCAGTTTGTTGCTTACTGGTCAAAGTAAAGTAAGTGCACATTAGTGTAACGTTCCCCTCAGTGCACAAAATGGCCTCACACAGATTTGATTGACAGCAGTTCCTAATCCAGGGTTGGTGACAAGGTGAACAAATGCGCACACATTAAGTGAAAATGATTTTTCTTGTCTCGACTCCAGAAGCTTCGGACCACAGCAACTCCTGTACATTTAAAAGGGATGAATTTTGACTCTGCTGTTCACTTTACATGCAGCATATAGATTAAAAAAGAAAAAAAACCAAAAAACCAAAAACCCCACAGTGGATTACCGATGCGTGTGCAGAGGTCAGCAAATACCAGCATTTGTTGTAAGAGCTGGAGCTGTGTGGACCTCCCAGATGAGAGCTGTTGAAAAGCTGTTGAAATGTTGGACTAAGCTACAATAGCAGCTGCTTTCTGCAGCACAGCACCAGTTAAACAGGCGCTGCCACACGTGAGACGCTGTGGGAAGCGTGTTTCTGCTGCAGCTTGAATCCAGACAATAAATCAATGCTTTTTCTTTTTATTAATAGAAAATATCCTTATTTGTGACCTTTTGCTGCAATTAAATTACCGAATTGCAGCAGCTTTCACACTGTTTCTGACAGTACTTGAAAAAAATAATACAACAAAATAGAATCCCAAAGGTCATGTCTTAAACACAGCTTCATCATAGCAGCGCAGCAGACAACCTAAAACACATTTGGTGTATTTACTTCAAAAAACACAAGTCCAAACTTCTGTGATCCACCAACAGCCCTGTTGCTGTAACAAAACCAGTTGCAAAACAATTTTGGGAAATATAGGTAGCATAAATCATGAGGACAGCCAATGCTGAGATTTATGGTTGTCCTAAGTTGTTTTGTTTTTGGTGGAATGCCAGCGTTAAGTGTTTTATTGTGCTATGAAAACTCCCAAAACATTTTCCAGGACCACAGCATCAGCCTCGCGTCTGATTGATGAGGTATATGAAAAGAACTGTTGCGCCGTTTATTATGTGCTAAAAAAAACAGAAGACAAACGTGCAGCTGACAGCAGCGGAGGCCTGTTTGCTCCCAGCCATGCCCTATGACGCAACCTATTTCACAGCTGCCGGCCATTCATGCTGCAGCATGTCAACAAGCATCCAGCCTTACCAGGTGAATCAGTGCATGCTATTGGTCTGCAAGTCCTTCCATTTTTTTTTTTTTTTTTTACAGATTTTCCATTATTTCATCTCCACCAACTAGCTTCACATGTTAAGTTATAGAAAGAGGATCTCCTGACCAAAACAGATTTTCCAAGCTAGTTAGTTCCACCTCTGCATCGTGTTGTATCGTTCAGATTCAAGCGAGTCTGCTGGAGCTCCTCAGGTCAACTTACTGTCTCTGGTCATCTTGTCCTTCTCTCGTGTCCATGTCCATCTGACTGTCCTCTGCTGCTCCTGAGTCAGAGCGTAGGTGTTTTGTATGGCTGATAACGAATGCACAAAATCCTTATTCTGCGCTTGAGTGCAGTGAGTCACCGAATGGCTGCAGGTGCGATGCGTGACCCTTCGCATGCAGTCTGTACAAAGCCAGAACTGCAGAGATGTGAGGCAGCAGAACTCCAACTGGTCACAGTCAGCAAATGTAAATAGCAGTATAGTGTAGCAGCATATATGTCCAACAACGCAGTAAATGTAAATACGTCTCGCAGGTTGCAGGGCAGGAGTTTCATGACATTGTAATTTCACATTTGATAACTTAAACTACTTAAACATATGGATACTTAATCATATTTATTAACCAGAAAATAAAGTTTGAAGGAAAAAAATCCTCTTGCATGTATCTGCCAAGTTTTTTTCTCATGAAAAGTCCAGGCAGCTGTGTGAAGCTGATGCGCCAATCAGAATTGTAAAAGTGTTACACAGCAGACATTAAATTTTCTCACAATGCCAACAGAATGAATCATACTCTTTTTTTTTTTTTTTTTCCACTTCCAATTATAACTTGGTATTGTGGTAATTCAGTCAGTCTCATGACTAACTTGGGCCACAAACAGGCCTGCTTCCGTAACTTTCCATCGATCCATGATAACACACAATCATATTTCCTGCCTTCAGTTTGACACGGTTCCCACATTTGCTCCTTTAAGCAAGGCGGCCAGCGGGCAAATCTCTATATTGTCGACCTGATTTAAGCAAAGCCATTTGACAGTCTATCTTATGAGGAGAAACATAGAATTATACATTGGTAAAAACCCATGGAAAAGACATACATGAGGTTCACAGTAGAATTTCCATTCATTTATTTATTACACACATACGAATGTACATATACGTCCTGACATGCACGTCACAGTGACATCAATAACACTTTTTGGTGGTTGAGCAGAAGCAGTTTGTCTCTGTGCAGGAATGGAGCAAAAGCAAAGCCTTCCAAATGAAAAAAGTGCAGAAGCTAATGCAGATTTGCTGGTAGCAGCTCTCGTTCTGCTGAAAGGATCTCCGCCCTGTGTTCAGCAGGACCTTTTGCTGAACGCTACAATCACTTAATTACATTATTCACCTCCATAATCAAACCGGAGTTGTATATGCTCGGCTAATTCTCCCACTCACGCCGCTATACTGTTCTGGTGCTTCTGTAGGAGAATGGATCTGATGTGTTGAACAGGATAGTCCTGTAGACGGTGCTTGGTTTGGTAAAAATAAAACCAATACTAAACCATACTCTGAGTCTCTTTAAAAGCATACAAAGTGAATATGTTTGGAGCCAGCTTGTATTTGTGTTGTAGTGAATCTTTCCGTCCATTTTTGTGAAGCGGTCAGTACAGGAGGAGGTTTACTGTAGCCTGCAGTTACAACCACCCAACTCTTGAGCAAGCAGGTGCAGGAATAAATGAGGTCAGTCTCTCCACTGGAGGTTTTGTCATTACTTCACACCGTAGGTCAGTTTTCCACCAGCGCTGCGCCCCCTCTCAGGTATTAAAGTAAGATTCCAGCTGTTGCCTGAAACACATGTTAAGTAAATTGTTTTAACAGATCAAGGTTTTAACCTTTTTTTTTTTTCTTTTTTTTTTTTAGCTGCAAAGGCTTGATGTGTTAACAGTAAAGTCTTTTCAGCTGTGTTTTTTTCATTGGCTGATAAGCCTAGTGGAGTTTGGGTTTATCACCTTAATGTCAGCAAAGACCGTCTTTCACCCAGAAGAGCAGAGGGGATGTTTTAGTGAGGGCTTGGACGTCGGTCCTCCGCCTGTCTCTTTCGCTGTTTTTCTGTGGGTCCAGCGGTCTCAGCCAGCTGGTCCACTTCAGAGACAATTAAAACAAGCTGTCTTCTGCTACCTCTTCTGCTTTTAGTTCTGTACCGTATTCAGAGTCGCTAACTGATCCACTTCCTTTCACAAAAGCGGAGTCCTTCTGGAAGTGGAATCAGTGGAAAAATACGTTCAAATTCAACAGACAAAATAGCAACAACTAACAATTACTTCCACAGATTATTGTTTGACATTAATACCGCAGATCTGAAAAAATAGGGTATTTTATTACACTCGGAATTATTAAAAAGAGAGATGCATCAAAGAATGTGTAATACTTAATTTGGTTGTTGAAGCTGACATTAACCTGGTTGTGAACAGACACTTAGCTAGTGAATTTCTCAGAATAGGGAGTTAAAGACTAACACTGTCTGAAACTCCAGAAAACAGATGTATTTCATCTGTCAGGCTTTTAAAATGGTGAATGAACTAATAGTCTATAAATTATTGTTATGTGTGTGTGTGTGTGTGTGTGTGTGTGTGTGTGTGTGTGTGTGTGTGTGTGTGTCTGAGGTTGAGGTTGAGGGGAAAAAGAAGGGCTTAAGAAGGACCGAGGGAACTGGTGGAGGACCAGGTAGATGCTGAGAACATGTACAGGGAGGGAGGCAGGCAGACGAATAGATAAACACGCTGGTGAACAACCAGACGGGCGAGTGGAAACGCACTGGTGGTCTCAGCCATTGCTGAAAAAGGACCGTGTAAGTCAGATGGAAAACAGGGAGGGGAAGGTCGAAGAAAAACATTGCTGCGGTGGTCAGTTCCCTCCTGGTTCCTGTCACCTTTACTTTCATTTTTCTACCTTTTACCTCTAAACTGCTGTGATCTCTCTCTCTCTCTCTCTCTCTCTCTCTCTCTCTCTCTCTCTCTCTCTCTCTCTCTCTCTCTGTTTTCTTTCCTCCTACCTGTCTGGACTGGAGGCTGAGCAGACAGCAGCATGTAGCTACTGAGGCATAAAAACAAGGAACAGTGAACTGAAGACCCCCCCAGCCGGTGCTACTCACGGTCTGATGGATTATCATGTGTAATGTCACCTTCTAATGCAGGTTTTGTGTTTTACTCTCATAACAACACCGTCTTGAAAAATGCTGACACTTTTGACAGTGTGGGTGACATGTAGATCGCAATATAGCTTCTGCCTCGTGGAAAAAGCGAGCGCCGCCCGGCCGACAACGACCACAGCCGCAGTCATACCGAAGTGGAAATTCTTCAACTTTAAATCTGCCCGACACACTTAATGCTTACAGCCCAGACCTGCTCCCTTTTACTGCCGCTGGAAATTGAGCCTCCCTCAGTGGCTCCAGCCGTCTAGCCAAAGCATCACTAACCTCTCTGTAACATTTCACTTAATTTTTTCCCTTCTGAGGCCAACTCTTTAAATAGGCATCAGGAAAATCAAGAACCTTATCAATCTTAGAACAAACCACCACTGTAGCACTGAAGGCAGACGGTTTCAGACGGATTGAATGTAGGCACAGAAATATGACTGAAAGACAAGATTAAAAATTAGTTATGCAAGAAGATACCCTAGGGGCACACCTGGCAGGAAGTGGGTGGGTCTGTACATTCATTAGGTTATAGTCTAATAGCTGCTCTATAGGAAACATGTTTAGCCAGTTCTGGTTACTGGGCCCCATAGGGAAAATTAGTCTAATTTCCTTGGCTCCTTCCTGTTCCATCACAGACACCAGGGTGTGATGCTATTTACTGACTGGAAATGGCAGCGTGGCCCCATTCATTTAACACAAAACTGGGTGAAACTGATTGTACAATGTCATCATTTGTACTAAAAATGGAGGCCGTTGTGTTAGGTTATAATACCATCTGTGGCCCTGTAACCCTAACTTTTCCATACAGTGCCTACATACAGTAACAGCTGGAATTGCGTTATAAATTTCAGTGTTAAACTGCATAGATTTGTGTCAAACTGAGGCTTGTTTGTGAAATTTAGCCATGGTAGAGTGGGTTCTGATAGACAGAGACAGTTTTCCACAATGACAGCAGTAAAGGTACCTTGCTAAAGATAGTGATGTCTACCTGAGCTGGCAGCACAGTCCATCATTAACCCGTTGTCCACTATGACAGAGCGGGATTATGATAGCATTCCCAGCGTTCCCCTGTGTCGTTCTCATCTTTAATTCTCCACAACTATAGATTTTAACCACAATCAGGCAGATGGAGCTGTGCTGTGACACAGCAAATTCTTTTCCACTCTAGCTGAATCCGCCAGTGTCCTGTATCAGCACACTATAAAAGAGCCAAAGCCACCACACACACACATGAAGAAGCATGTTCTGTTGTGATAAATGATACTAAGTTTTTTTTTGTATGCCCTGGTAATAATAATAAAAAAAGGAATAAAAACAAGTGACTAAAAACTAAACCTCAATACCATTAGGTAGAGATCAGTTTGACACTATTACAGGAGCCGATCTTGTGCGGTGTTAATCAGTGGGAATATCGATAAAGACACATTGCAGTATGTCATGGAATGTGCATTCTAAATGTGCTCTTCTGCATTTGTAGATAGGACAGGAACTTTTTTTTTTTTTGAGTATCTAGTATCTCAACATCATTTCCACCCTGGAATGTGTGGACTCTGATAATTATCAATCAACAAGGACGAAACTGAGAATCTGAACTATTGACAGAAGAAGAAGCTGAATCTGAGGGGGAAAAAAAACAACATGAAAAATGATGCGCTCTCATTAAATATAGAATTACTTTCAGTGAAGTATAATAAAATATCACACAAATAAGTGAATCTACATGCAATAAATTTAGGGAATACATTTATAAATAATAATTTATTTGCATTCTGTAAAGGATGTCAAACACTTTGCACTGTACCTCCAACTCACTAGCAACATGATTTTTTTTATTTATTTTTTTAACTGCCAAATATTTCCATCTTTGATATTAGATAATGCACTTTATGTTATGTAATTATTACGTGACTGTCATGGGACTGCTTCCTGTGGGAGGCTAACATTAAACGGTCACAAAAAAGAAGCCACAAAAACTAACTGGGGAGGTTTGGAAAAATATCAGGGATGTTTCCATCCCAAAGGGCGTGCAACACCAGCCTCCTACATCTATTGCATGTCATCTGTATACGTCACAGAAATTTGCTGTAATGTTTTAATTCACTGTTGCTAAAATTGGCTGTTTTCTTGCCACTGTTTGCCTGAGGGAGGCGCTGTTTCTGTAAAGCATCTACAAACAAGAATTTAAACGCATCAGTGTTTAAATGAGACATGCTGTCTCTTAATATTAATTTAGTTTACACTCCACTGATGGAGGGGGGAGTAGTTTTAATAATATGCTTGACTTTATGCGTTTAAGACACAAAGTTGTCCAGCACATCGTACTCTGCTGTTTGGGAGTAATGCTCAAAGAGGATGTCACGACCCCGTATGGGAAAAGCGGTTCGAAAATGGAAGGATGGATCAGTGAGGAGTGCTACCCAGCTAGTCTGAACACCTTGGCTGTGATCAGTCACCTGCACTAGCCACAGGTGACAGAACTTGCAGAAGGTGGGAGGTGGGGGGTG